>CAIGRF010380651.1:0-11004 GCA_903798235.1 Fraxinus ornus | reverse complement strand
AGTGACCGTTTATGCAAGTTTCGAACTTTAGTGACCATTTTGAAATTTTGCTGTAACTTCAGTGACATTTGTGAAATTAACCCATTTTTAGAATAATATTTTTTTCAAGAATGCGGTTAAAAAGAACAAATTTTTTTTGATTACGTGTAATATTATTTTGTTGGAAGATATATTATGGATAAAAAAAGAGAAAAAAAAATGAATTATAACTTTAACGAGGGCGAAACGAGGACTAATCCTGCTTGAACATGGACTTTTGATAGGATTCGTTGAGAAGAAAAATTGTCAAATGAACAAATTACAAGTGCCCCTTATTATAAATCATGTGGTTGAACATGTTCATGTAGCAGGGTTGTCTTGAAAGAGGCTAGAATTCCCCTTGCGACGAGGCGATTATCTAGTTATTTTAAAAGAAAATTTAAAAATATATATATTTATACCTTAGTCCAACTTCTTTATGCGCAAACAAAAATTGATTACTCAAGTCCATCAATCCAATTTCCAATTTATTCTTAAAAAAAATTAAAGCATGGGACATGCAACAACGAGCCCCACCTTATGCGAGGAAAAGGGTGAGGCTTGAGGCACTGTGACCCATCTTTGATCCGTCCCATTATCGTACCTACTCGAATTTATGGGTGGCTTGAGCTCTATTTTAATAGAGCTTGAGATTGGTCAATCAGCTCGTGAGTCAACATATGCCAGATATCATTACCAATTTTTATTTTTATTTTTTGAAATCGTTAAAACAAATCAATTTTTTGTGTTTGAATTATTTTTAATAAATTAAAAGTTGGCTAACTTATTCTTAATTTCACAACATTAAAATTATTATTGAAGATAAAAAATGAATACATAAATTTAGGGTCAACGTTTTAACTTTTGAGACGGGTCAAAGCTGACTTGATGGATGAGAAAAAATTTAAGTCTATTATGGGTGAGATCCAAGATCTGCAATTAATGATGCTCCACAATTACAAGTAAATTGAGTACTTAATACGATTAATGATGCTCCATAACTACTAGTAAATAGAGTTATTAATGCCAAGGACTAAAGTAACGCAGAACGAAAGTTCTAGTTTTTACCAGCGTAATGCCCAACGAAAGAAAATTGTAAATCTAAAGAAAATAATCTCAAAAATGGAATTGTATTATTCAGGAAAATAAAGAGTCTTTAAATAGTCTTTGAAAATCCTAATTTAAGTAAAAAGATCAAAATAGACATTCACTTAATTAAAATAATTAAAAACGCAAAAAATAAAAAAAAACTTCAATTGCCCGATAGACTGCCTTGAACTGCAAATTTGAGGGTGAAAGCAATACAAACGTTATAGAGCATTGCAAGACGTTTCCGAAAACATATTATAATAAAAGTTCTGACACTGGTACAAAATGTTGTGCCCGTTTCTTCAAAACAACTTGTTTTGCTAATTTCAGTCCAATTCTTCTTTAAACTCTAATGCAAATTGTCTTATATCATAAAGTAAATAAATGGTTGTCATGTTTCTCAGGATGTGACATCAAGCTAGGGTGTTGGACACATTAATTTCACGATAACATATTTCTAATGTCTCAATATCGATCGTTGAAAGTTCACTCTTGCAAGATTATTCGATGGTAATAAACACAATCTAGTAGGAAACTTTTATTTTTCCCCCAAAACATCTCTGAGACTATTCGATTAAAATGGAGAATGAACATTCTAGAGGTTTTTTTGCATTCTAATGTGTAGAGGACAATTTAAATAGTTGTTCGGGAAAGCTTTTACCTTTCTAACTTATCTAAGATTGCAGTGGCTAAATCGACCCTAACTCTCACACCAACAAGCTAGCCAACGTAGACATGCCCTAGGGAGGAGGCGCACCCAAAAATTTCTAACTTTTTCATTTTAAAAGGAAAAAAGAATAAAACTTAGGATAGAGTGGGAGACACTCAGTGAAACAGTGCCCTAGGGCCCTACACGTTAGTAGATTTATATCCTTTCGTCCATATTGTACAAATTGTAGAACGTAACTAAACATATAAAAAACAGTCGCGCTAGGTGTACAAAGCCAGTTGACAAATTTTAATGACAAAGTGACGTGGCATTTCAAAAAATAAATAAAAAATTCCCAAAAACGATTGAAAAGCCAACACCCTTCATTCTCTCTCTCTCTTTCTCTCTCCCCCCACCATTTCCCCCAAATCAGAGAAACCATTCATCCCAAATTACAAATCTCCGGTTGCACCTCCGGCGTCGTCACCACCTCCGGCAGCCGATCAACTCCTTCGTCGTACAGTACACCCAGATCCGCATCGAGTTCAAACTCAACGCCGTGTACGGTAGAAAACGTAATTTGATGAATTCGCACTGGATAAGCTCTATTGTTTTGCTATTATTAAGAACCCCAGTACCTCAAATTTTAGTTTAGCTTCTTTTCCTTGTCGTGTGTGATTGTGGATGCTTGTAGAACTTCAATTCGAACATGGCATATGTAGTTAATGTTTTAGATTTCGCCGGTTTATTTCTATGAAGACAGCATATGTGATCCATTTTCATGTTTATTATAAGAGTAGTTTCCCTTGACAACCTCTCCTCTAAAGTAAAATGATTGCAGTTTCGAAGAACTAAAGAAGGATAGAAGTCTGATTTTTTCAAGGAACTCACCCATTTTGCATCATTAATCATTTTTTTCTGTGAATTTATGGCGAGATACTGTTGGTGCAAACTGCATTACATAAATTTCATGTTTTGAAGTTAATTGTATGATTTATGGGAACTTCTGTTGGTTGATGCTTGACCCCAAATTTGAGAATGGGAACTTCTGTTGATGCTTGACCCCAAATCTGGTGTTATGTCATCTGATCAGGTTAATGGATCTCTCATTTGCCTTGTGATGGTATTATAATGATTCAACTACTAGCATTAAAATTGGAGAAAGTCTCTTTCAGCTTTGATTTACAGATATGTTTGAGCAATTAAATTGGAATGTTTCAGGAACACAGAATGCCGGGAAAGAATTCCGGAGTATGCCACGGTTGCAGGAGTGTTGGACACTTCTTCGGTGATTGTCCGATAAAACGTCGATGTCCACTTTGTGTGCGTGGCTTTCAAAAGTTTTTCGAGGTTGAAAGGGACACCATTAACAAGGGCAAATTTTTCAAATGTTGTAGTGTGAAATGTGGGTTTTGGGATTGGTGCAAAGATGGAGAAGTAGTCGGTGAAACTAGTGGTACTAGGGCTAAACAAGCGGTGAATGAAGAAGTTGAAGATATGACGCGAACGTTCAAATCTCAAGTTCGGCTAAATAATGAAGAAGAGCTCTTGATTTCTATCACCGTGAATGTGACGGTCCGACGAGAAAATTTACCCGCCGAAGTGAAACCGAATGGGAAAGGCACGGCTTGATTAGTTGTTTACCTAGAAGTAGTCATGTTGTAAATATAAATGCGGTCGATTAGTTTAGTGCAATCAATTGGTACATTTTGGTTGAAGTAAAATTGTTTACTTCATGTACCTTGGAACTTGACTTAAGTATTATATGAGTAGTTACCGACATTATAATATTAGTTTGATTTCAACTTGTTTTGTAGTAATGTTTGTGCATTTCCAACTGTTGATGATATGAGTTTGAATGGTCATTGATGAATAAAAAGATATATAATTCAATATGCTTGCAGTCCATGCCCAACAAGGTAGATCCGAAATGCTACATTAATCATACAAACAAGGTAGATCCGATACAACAAGGTAGATCCGAAATGCTACATTAATCTTACAATAAGGTACTAGATCTGAAATGCTACATTAATCATACAATAAGGTAATAGATCCGAAATGGATTCATAAGAAAATTACAAAATTCGACACACTAAGACTCCTCACTAAATGGAGCCACCACCATGATGTGGTAAACATGGATTGTTTTATAGGTTTTGATTTCCTGAAATGTAAATTGAAATTAATAAGAGTCAATTGGTTGTCTATTGTACATGGGACGATTAAAATGTATACATACCTTGGGAAGTTGGAAACACATTTGTTGATGTAGTATGGACGAACGTAGATGACGGCATTTGTTGTGTGAACACTTGGCTCATACCATGACCCTACAAATACAAATGTTGTCTGCATGAATTATACAAAGCAGTGCATACAAACCTAATTATATAAAAACCATGTACTTAATATATTTACCATTAGAAGTTGTGAAAACGAGTACGGCATCGGTATCGGCATCGGCATTGGCATTGGCATTGGCGCTGGCGCTGGCACTGGTGGAAGCGGAACATTTCCTGATATGCTGTTCGATTTTACCTGCATGTACATCATAATTTTTTTTAAAATTGATGTATTGATTTATCTTGAAAATGAATAGTGTTCGATTTACAAATATACCCTTGACTTCTTAGCTCTTGTCTCCAATGGCCCTTTTCTCCTCAATTTCTTCGGGGCTCCCTTTTTCTTTGACGATATAGGATCCTTAACAGTCTCGATGCTTTGATTTTGAGACGCAATACACTGCAACATTGTATTACTATCGGAACTTGACTTCGTCAACCTAAACTCTTTATTTTGAACTTGTATCCAATCCATGCAAACACGATACCTCTCTTCATCATCTGCCGCAAGGTCTGCCACAGTTGCAAATGCCTGACACATCTCATCATACCTCAACTGTGCAGGAGTACTAATCATACCAGCGTAATTCACGGCGACCCTCGTGTGTGCTCTGCTAACGTCCCTCTGCCATCTACGTAGTATGTACCGATCCGACATCACAGTCACCTGGTTGCGTATCAACACTGCAATCGAATGCCTACAAACTATACCTCGAATTCGAACATGTGACAACTGCAGATAATTGCACAGTTCTCTCTATGAAATGACACATGAAAATTTTTTCTTCGTCGTCGCTCGCCACAAATGACATCCTCACCTACATGATACGTTGTCCCTTGGTGTCCTTCCGAAGCAGAGATGAGGTCACAGTACACCTTACCAGTAAATTCGACTTGAACTTCCCTGAACTTTGATAGGGTATACAGTTCCTGATATTGTTTTTCCATTTCGTATGTGGTTGCACACGGTATCATTTGAGAGAATGACCTGAAATCAGCCTGAAATTCCTTTTCGACCTTACTCCGCAAGGTTCGCTCGTACTGTTCGACAAGCTGCTTCAAAGATGTCTTCGAATGCACATAACCGTCGAAAAAGGCGTTCATACTTTCGCTTCTCTGCGTAGTTAACATACCCGCCCAGAAAGTTTTTTTCAAAAAACATGGCACCCACCGACCTCTGTTTTCGTACAAGCCAGATAACCAACTGTCATCGTGTAAGTCATACGTATCTATCATCACTCTCCAACCTTCCTCAAATTCTTCGACAAATTGTGAATCATAAACCAATACATGTATATTCGAAAATATCGAAGCCTTATCCGAATGATATCCAAACTTTTCAGGCAACTTTTTCAATATATGCCAAAGACACCATCTATATTTAGTATTTGGAAAAACTATCTCAATTGCATTTTGCATAGCTCTGTCTTGATCGGTAATTATTCCATGTGGAGCTTGACCATGCATGCACTTCAACCATGTTTTGAACAACCAAACAAATGTATCTGTGTACTCATTAGACAGCAGACCACAACCAAGCAATGTTGATTGTCCATGATGATTGACGCCAACAAAAGGGGCAAATGGCATATCATACTTATTAGTTAGGTAGGTCGTATCAAATGTCACAACATCGCCGAATTCCTTATATGCTTGTCTACACCGATTGTCAGCCCAAAAGACATTTTTCAGGCGAGAATCATCATCCAAGTCAATATTAAAGTAAAATCCCGAGCAGCTAGTTTGCATTTCAGAAAAGTAAGCCTGTATTGCAGCTGCATCACCCTCACACAGTCTTAGCTGTCTCACTTCTTCGATATAATTCCTACAATCCTTTTCAATGCAAGTCATGTTCTCGTAGCCCCCGGCCTCGACAACTGCTGAGTTAAAACTTTTATGCAATGGTATTCCTGCAACATCATTCACTTCGAGCTTTCGTTTCACGTATGCACTAATATCTCGGTTGCATCTATACAACCTGGACTTCGTAGGACTCGTCTTGTGATTGTGGTCAAGGTGGACTGAGTTAATCTTCCAGTAATCATGTATATCAAACGATGCAGAGATCCTAGCTTTACAACCCGTCTGAATTGTTGGTTGCGGCTTCAAAGAGGTGCTTGTACTACCAATTCTTCGTCCCTCCCTACTACACGTCAACGTGACGAATCTCGAAACACCACCATAATCTCTCATTGAACTCCTCTTCCTAACTGGAAAACCAATGGCATAAGCATATCTTGCATTAAAATCATACACTTCTTTTGCATCCTTGAACTGCATACCAACTTCAGGCACAATGATTCCATCTCCTCCTATTGTTTCATCCTCCGCGACATTCAATGTGTCCTCCACATTCTCATTTTCGGAATCGAGCGACCAAACATCTTTCATATTTCGGTAATCCTGCAAGATAGTGAGGTGTTTATTTCTAATTGACACAAATTGAAATATAATGACCTGATTTAAAATGGCATTTCAAGTGTAGTGATCGTGAATGAAATTAACTCAAGTGTTAGTATACAAGAGTAAAATTGTTTTTCTTTCTGCCTGTGACACTAACTCTGTTTTTTTTAATATAAGCAAATTTATCAAAATGCATTACACAAATTAATAACTAATCACATTACAAAAATTAATAACTAATAACAATTTACGTTGACAAACAATTTAATTATTTTCCTCATTTTCGAATTTTGTGAAACTGATGACACAGAATCCTTACCATACAATATATCCATGACAAAAATAAAAAAAAAAAAGAAAAAAAGCCTCCATTTACCACAATTTTTGTAGGCAAAAGATTGAGCAGGAAAACAAAATAACATGCATATTGAATTCATACAAGAAAAGTCGAGTTTTATGTTTGGATGTTGGGAGACTTAATCATATAATATACTATATGCAACAGCCGAAGATAAATACACAGATCTCTCACTATCACGATTTACTAATTCATACCGTCATGTCTACACCGATTTGGGAGGAAGCTCAGATTCGAGTCTTCAATTCTGCCTGAAATGGGTCTTCAATTCTGCCTGAAATTCCTACAATATGGGAGGAGTACGGTTTGGAGGAGAAGCTCAGATTTGGGGTAAATGGTGTTGGGTCGAGAGCTGTATTCAGTCGGGTTTGGAGGAGAGGATGAGCGGGGTGGCTGGAGAGAGAGACTGTTCTGAATTTTTTCTTTACCCATTTCCTTCCATTATTTTAGCATCTTTTGGCGCCCAATGCTAGATGAATCATAGCCATCCAATTGAAACTTATCTCGTACATACACGTCACTTTGTGAATCTACTTTGTAATGCTACTTGGTACAAGCAACATTTTTCTATAAAAAATTTCAATCATACACGAGATGTCAAAACATGAGCTATACAAAGTAAGACTAACTCTCTTCACTAGCTAGGGGTGGCGGCTCGGTCCTACCTACACGAGCTCGGCTCGTCGAATTTTGGGCGAATGAGCTCGGCTCATGCCTCAAGCTCGGCGCTCGTGGGTACTTGACGAGCCGAGCTCGCCGGCTCATCTGTTTTTTTTTTTTATACTATAGACTATAGTAAACTTAATAAATATATATACACATTTTCTAAACATTTTTTTAAATATATATTTTTCAAAACATTTTTCTTTTTTTTTTATTAAAAAAGATAAGCATTCCTCATTTATCCGGGTTTGGGACCGGCTACTTCAATTTCGAGTATGCGGAGTTAAAAATTGTATACGAACAACTTGTTATGTGTACAATTTTTTTTAAAAAATTATAAAGGTATTAAAACAAAATTTTGTGATGAATGTGGTTAAATTAAATATCACTTACTTGACTACATGCAATTTCGTCATATTTATCTTGCAGTCGATAATGAGCATCTTCTCAGTCTTTCACGCACATTAATGCTTCCAAAATATCTTCTTTTAGTCGACTCCTGACCTCGGAGATAACTCTCTTCCCTGCACTAAAAGTAAACTCCGAAACTACAGTGCTAACCGGATGTGTTAGTAGATCTTTTGCCGTTGTAGAAACTACTGACTTTCGACGTTCATACCTTCGCCACAGAAATCAATTATTTCTTCTGAATTTTTCCTAATTGCATTGTTGCTAGACATATTGTGATGAATTGTATATGAACAACTTGTTAAGTGTACAATTTTTTTAAAAAAATTATAAATGTATTAAAACAAAATTTTGTAATGAATATGGTTAAATTCAGGGGCGGAGCCAGGAATGAAGGGTACGGGGGGCAAAAATCTTTAAGATTGAATGTTTCCCAATGTCAAGAAGTTCGGTGAGACGCGCACCTACTCAAGATTATTATCCATATTTCAAAAGAATTCTCAATTCTCATTCACGAATGCCATTTATAACTGGATCAATCACACCAGGAAGTAGAATTGGCAAATGAAGAAAGAAAAGGGTAGGAAAATCCCAGTCTTAAGAAAGTCACAAATTCCATCGGTTTTGTGCAATCGAAAGGAGAAAAATGACCGGAGTGGGGAACTTCACATGTATTGTGTTTCTAACTTTGTGCAGAAAAGTATATCATAATCCATTTAACTTCTTAACTTTCACTCATGTTCAGGTAGCCAAAACAAATGGAATAGGAATGCAATACCCCACAACTGGCTTTTGAACAAGTAAATTTCCAAATCATAACAAATTAACAGAGCATCCTCAAAATCAACACACTGTAAACACGAGCAAACATCAAATCATGGAGCATGAATTTAAATTATTTAATGGTAGTTCCCCAGTTATTAATAGCGCTGGAAATGGTCAATGACTCAATATCAACAAAAATTACAGAACGTGAGTTTAAATTAATAAACAATAAAGTACTAATGAACCACACCATTGAACTAGCAACATGAACACTTGATCAAATAAATACAGCTAAATGATACAGAGAATAATGATACAAGTGAGAGCAGGGCCGATTTTCACTTATCAGAATAAACAAATAGACTAACCAATCAAACTTTTCCAGCACTTTTACAGATGTAAAAAAATTGCAGAAGTCATCAGTTTTTTTCTATGTAGTAATAATAATGTCATCTCAGTTTTCGATGACAGATTCAAAAGCTGTAATTTGTTTTGAAAACTCTGCTCCTTAGTCCCTTCAACCCTTCATTTTCCTTCCTTTTTCATTTTCATCTTCCTCTTCGTCTTCATTTCCAATGAAAATTGGGTGAGTTAGAATGCTGCTAAGAGAGGGTTTCGCTTTCGGCTTTCGCTGTTTGAGAGAGAGAGTAAAGAGGGTTTCGCCTATTTTGGCAAAGGGCATGATGAAGGGTGTGAGAGAGAGGAGGGAGGGTTTCGCCTTTTGCTTGGACAATGGCCTATTAGGTTGGCCAGTAAAAAAAAGTGGCTTTAACCATTTTTTTTTTACAGCTGCTGGGCTTGGGCAAGGGTGGGCTACAGCCCACCCCTATCTCCGCCCATGGTTAAATTAAATATCACTTACTTCACTAAATGCAATTTCGTCATATTTATCTTGCAGTCGATAATGAGCGTCTTCCCAGTCATTCACGCACATTAATGCTTTCAAAATATCTTCTTTTAGTTGACTCCTGACCTCGGAGATAACTCTCTTCCCTGCACTAAAAGCAAACTCCGAAACTACAGTACTAACCGGATGTGTTAGTAGATCTTTTGCCGTTGTAGAAACTACTGACTTTCGATGTTCATACCTTCGCCACAGAAATCAATTATTTCTTCTGAATTTTTCATAATTGCATTGTTGCTAGACATATTGTGATGAAAGTAATCAATTAATTCAGCAGGCAACGCATTTGGACTATTACTCGATGTTTGAGTACATGCAGTGGAAGACAAACTACTACTAGAGGAACCAAATGCATATGCAGTTAAATCATATCTATATAAGTTCGTGCCTTGGAATAAATTTAAAACTCCAGCATCGTTATCTCCTATATAAGTGGGAGGAGTAATTGTAGAGCCGAAGGGAATACGAGTAATATGTGTACTCATTCATGTAGCATATATTTCATACATTTCCCATAAATTTTATTCCAAATTCCTATAAGTAATAGGTTACGCTAAAAGTTGAAGCATTTGAAATTTGATTAATAATAAATTTAGTACCCGATAAATTATATGAAGAGTCCATTACGCATGTTAACGGAAAAAACATGGGCAAGTTCTCAGTATCTTTTAAATTTTAATTCCATGGAATATATAATTGAATTAAAATCGGGGTCATCTTTAAATGTATTAAAAGTTCTAGCAATTATATACAGATGTTCAAGGACCATACAACTAGTAGGATAATAAACACCTGACAAAATATTTGTAGAATCATAAAAACTTGTCAAAAAAAATTTAATTTTAAAAACAAAATGCCAATGGTGCTCATTTAAAATAGTATCGTCGTCAACTCTCATAGGCCGACTATTATAAAATCCACTAATTAAATGTTCAAAACCTTCACATAATTTTAATAATAAGTATGTGGAGTTCCATCTAAACCCTACGTCACTAATAAAGGTTTTTGTATGCGACACCCCAACTTCGCCACAAAATTTCTCAAATGCTTGTTTTCTACTAAGCGTAATCGTGATATAGACTAGTGCATTCCTAATTCGTTGAATTTCATCATTTACATGTTTTAAACCGTCTTTTATTATTAAATTAAAAATATGACAAACATATCGAATATGAAATAAATAATCACCGAAATCGGGTTGAAGCACCCTATGCAATCTATCGATAACAAGCTTATTTACACTAGAGTTGTCGAATGTAAAAGAACAAATTTTACTCTCGCACTTAAATTCTCTAATAATGTTCATAATAGTATTAAATATATTTTGGGCATTGTGCGGGAACTCAATAATTTTAAAAGCACTAATTTTTTTTTATGCAAGACCCAAAGTGAGTCTATATAG
>CAIGRF010380516.1:21497-32065 GCA_903798235.1 Fraxinus ornus | reverse complement strand
TTGAAAAATAAGGAAAATTAACTAAAATCTACAAAATAGGAAAATATAAACACTCTGAGAATTTTGGATGAAAAACGTGGTTGAGATTCATGGTTTCGCTTAACCGTCGCCTAATTAATTTCTCCACAAGTCAATTAATAAATTACTTATTTACGATGTTATACCTGATTTTCTAATTTTAGTTAATTACCTCTCTCGAGTGAAACTAACCATTATTGGCTGGTTAACCTACTATATCTCTATGTCGATTAAAATCAAATAACCGCATTAAATATTTGTGAAAAATAGTTCAACGGGTCACATAGGGTTAGGAGTATATCTCTATCCACTACACAAACATAGAGTATTTACTCTTTGGTCTAAAATGTACAATCTTCTCTCGAACGATGTACAAATCACTAAACTTAGTCATTTAATGGCCAAATAAATGAAAGACATTCAACACAATAATAAGTACACATGAAAATAAACATTTTAACATTAAATGATAAATACTAAAATTAATTAAAGTTATGTTAAGTTACTACCATAAATCCCAACACAAATAACTAGTCCATTTTATACAAATGATAAAAATGAGAATATTTATAACAATACATTATAAATATTGCAAAATAATTGAGAAAATACAAAGTTCTAGATAAAACCCTTGTTTGAAGCTTGGCCTTGATTTCCCCAAATATTTCTCCAAATCTTGAATGTATTATCCGTGTGCTCTTGATTTGTATCCCCAAAATACTAAGGAATTGGAAAGGAAAAGAAAAGAAGATGAAAAATGAAAAAAGAAAAAAGAAAAGGAAAAGAACACGGCAGCCCCAAGACCTATTTAGGGTTTTAAGGTTTTAAAAACCAATTTTCCAAAAATTACAATCCAAGCCCCTAAAGTTTGAAAAGCCAACAAAATGGTCCCCGCACTTTGGCGCCTAGGCGCCAAGTTTCTGTCCAAAACCATTTTTTGGTTTTAATTTTGCAACCAAGTCCCCTAGGTAATTGCACGTCAGGTCCCTCAATTTTGATCTTGTACAATTTGGTCCTCGTATTTTTACTTTTATATCAATTATGCCCTTCATATATTACATCCAAGATCCTTCAACTTTTTTAATTTGCTCACTTTGGTCACCACATTCACAATTTTGCACACTTTTTTTAGTCAATTTTCCTCCTTTTTCTTGTATTCGACATTTGGGTGATTTTTACCTACAAAAGCAATAATTAAATGATTGTGAGTAGAAATTTCCTCATTTTTATTAATAATAAGCATATTCAGGTATTAAATAAGAGTGCAAAAACATACTTATCACCTAATATTCCACATTTTCTGGAAAAATCTTTATTTGATTGTTTCCTTAAGGAGATCCAAAGTGTTTATCTAGGCCATGTTACCGTTAATATTTGTATGCTTTGTTTGCCACCAAAGCTTCACATCTCCACCCAGATACATGGTAATTGTTGATACTTTTCTTGTTTCGTCTTTAATAGTAGCCTAAGAAAAAATTATTGTTCCATGTCCAAGAAGAAGTTTTTGACTTCTGTAATCAAGCACCCTTGCCAACTGGATGTTGAAATATCTGCAATTAAAGTTTCAATGTTTCTATTTCTCCCCACGGATCGAGAATGATTGCAACAACATCAAACATTGATAAGCGAACCGCTTGAATTTCATTCAATTAGGTGTGTAATTAACAAATATCTCTTTAGGTCATCTCAACATTTTCCTCAAATGATTCAACTATATAACATAACTTAGATGTTTGTGTATCAAGCACATCTATGCATTGTTTAGTACTCTTTATGTCAATCCCCTCAGTGATGTGTGATGCATACCTATCCATTTTCTTCTTATCAAATGTAGTAAGCCCCAACTCTTATACCAACTATCACAGTGCGCCTATTTTTTCTAGCAGAGAAAGGGACACCTTTTGTTAGTAGTCTACTCTAATAGACTAGCTTCTACATACTCTCAATCGATTCAATATAAAAGAAAATTTAAAGAAAGCTTTACAACCTTGAATGCATTGAAAATAGCAAGTTCATAGATTAACAAAAGTAGTAATTACGATTGTTGTGTAGGGGCGAGCACCAAAAAGCTTGACAAAGCTTCGAATATGTATTATCCCCCTATAATAGCTCAAGTAAGAAAAATCTAAGTGACAATAGTAGATATTTAAAAGCTGAAGAACTATAATAAGTTTTTTAAGCAGTAGGGTTCTTCTACAATTGAAATAAACTTTTACAATTAAAAGGAAATTACAATTTAAATTCATATTTATAAAGTGAGGCTGAAGTTGGGCAAATTGCAACTGCGAATGGTGAAGGGGCTAAATATAGTTGTGGTTCTTGATGGATTGCAACATAGCATTACACTAAGATCTGTGACCATTTAGGACGATGATAGCATCCAACTTCACATAAGTTCAAAGTTGACCATAATGGCAACAAGTTCATGCAATAGGAAGAGAACAATAGCAATGAATTTTTGGGAAACCTCTTTACAAAAAGCTTGTCTAATGAGTTAGAGAGCTTCTGACCAAGGCAAACGACAATCGAAATCCTTATGGATAGTAAATGTAGAGGTCGAAGGCAACAGCACGAGGTAGTGGTATTGTTGTAATTTCAATATATTACAAGGGTAAGATCTCGATGGTCATGTATCTGTTGGGGTTGAAATTTTGTGAAGATGATAATGAAGATGTTACCTTCATTAAATATCAAATACAGTGCCATTTGAAGGTCAGAAGGATAAGTCATGAAAATTATGATTCCTCGACTAGAAGACATCTACTCTTGGTGTTTGGGTTTTACTTGTTAAGTCTATTATAAAGGGGACATTCTTGATAAATGTCAATCTATCCTCCCAGTGCTTCTATCCTAATAGAAGGTGGCTTTTGTCTATCCTTACGCAAAATTAAGAATACTTAGAGGCCATTGGGGACTTCTGAAGGCCTATTTGGCACATGGATGGTTAAAGTACCTATGTGGGGTCAAGATCCCATCAATGGCACTAGGCCTTTATGTGTTGGGCACTAGGAAGGGGCTTGAAGTAACAAGTAAATCATTGCTATGCTACAAAGGCTATAATATTGATACGGTAACATCTTTATGTTAAATGAGCGATTGAGGAGAGTAATCAAAAGGTATCGAGGTCCATGGACTAGAAATATGATCGTAGGGCGTTGCCACACAGTTGGATAAATGAGGAGAGATTTTGAGATTATGAGAATGATATGCTACGAAGGCACCTCAGGTTAACCATAGATTAATAAGTTCCCTTATTTGAGCGAAGCGTAGATGAAAGGCACTGCAGCATATAATGCATAGTTGTCAGACTCAACCGAACACTAACTCGGACAATACAACGGGTTAGTGATTCGACCAGTGACTCGATGGTTCGTCAGTGAGTCAATTCCCGTTAAATATATTATTAACTATTTTCTTGAATAACAAAATTTGACATTTTCTACCACTAACTAAATTAACCTTATGTTATTTAGGTAATTAAAATCAATTTGTATGCTGGAATTTAACAAATTCTAGATCATATATAATGAAATATAGATTTGAAACAATAAACAATAACGGATCAAAAACTACTATATGTGACAAAGATCAACAAGATAGCTTCATATACTATAAGAATATACTTACAAAAATAAAATCAACATTTAAAAGATATTCATGCATAAAGCACGTGTTACTAAGTAAATTATATGAAACAAATCAACACTTTCTCAATTAATAAGAGATAGACTACATCCATGTTGGAGTATCAGACATAAATTCTTCAATTACTTCACCTTGTATCAATGATGGAGTCTCGATCACACTAAAGTCCTGTTTCCATTGTTTGTATTACTTCTATTTTCACTATCATTGCCATCATTTCCATCACCATCATGATCAAGATCATCAAAATGCAATTCATCTGGAAAATGCCTAAAATTCAACATTACATTATATATTTTTTTAATGAAAAAAAGAAACAATAGTATCAGTCAAACAATTACCATCATTTTGATCATTTTGCATAGTGCATGCACCTAAATCGCACCGAAATGTCTCCATCTCATAATCTACCACATTCAGTGGCTCCTCTTCTAACACACAATTGACATAAATGCCAAACCTTTCAAAGTTAGTAGGATCATAATTTCGACTCTTGAAGTAATTCCTAAATAATATTTGTTATCCAATTTATAAATAACCAAATATAATTCTAGTAAAAGAAAATCAATCTCAAAACCAAATAAGTCATAAAAGGGTGAAAAGTTTTATTTAAATAACATTATCGTTGTTGAATCTTAAATTGTAGTGAATATAAACAAGACCATTAAGTCTTTTTAGAATGGATATGTTTAAACTCAATTCTTCTCGTAACATGAAGAACAACATGTTTGACTTAATACTCGAATTGCAAATGTTTTTATATTTGGTGCGCTACTATCATAACACATCCACCATTTATCTGTACACAAATAAATAAATGAATAAATAAAATAGATGTATGTTCTATAAATTGAAATTTAAACTATATAGTTCAACATAGTACATAATATAAGTTTTATATTACTAGGAGTCATTCTATGGCGATAAGCTACAGTAGATAAAAGTTCAAAGTCACCACGTGCTTACCTAAATAGTTTTATTTCACTAGTCATTTTGCTTCTTAAATCAGGTTGACCATAAGAATATCTCTCGATTACATTAAAAGTATAGAAATATTTTGTTTATGATTTTCTATATTAGGGATTATTATATTGAAAAATCCAGCAACATGAAGATTCCTACTCAACTTGCTATCCCATTGATTATGAATAATTTTTAGATAAGGAACAATCTATTCTTCTTTAAAATCTATGTTCCATCTCATTTTTTGCCACATAAATAACTTCATAAAAGTAGCCCATTGAAGGCTTTTCATCACTATCAACAATCCGCAAAACAAGAACTAGGGATTCAGTAAGCTCCTAATAGTAACATACTTTTCGAAACACAAAATCAAGTACATCATCAATGAATCTTTTTCTTTTACTTTCCTTTGCATATGCTAATAATGCCCAATCTCTAGATGTCACCAGTGCTTTTAATGAATCTTTTTGGGCCAATATGCTTTGTAAAGCAATAAAGTTAGTGGCAAAATGAGTAGGAGTAGGTCGGAGTATTTCATTTCCTTCAGTAAACTTCATCATCAAAAATGCAAAGGGTAGCAATGGTTGTATATATATTTTGTGATTTTTGATGCTTGACATACAACATTACTAACTTTATCTAGTTTTCCAATATCATGAAATATTAGATTTATGCAACACATGGAGACCAAAATAATGTTTGGAACTCTCATTCCAAAACCTACCAGCAGCAACACAATTTACAACATTGTTTGTCACCATACGGACCACATGTTCTTAAACCACAAATAACACAATATCTCGAAATAACGTGTATAAAATATCAATAATTTTGATTCATCTAAAGCATATATAGATTTTAAGAATACTATTCTTGTTGTGCAATAAACTAAAAATTAATCAGAGTTCTTCTAATTGATCTATCTAACCATTTGCATAATCCTACAACAAGTCATTTTCCATGTTGAACGATAGCTATGAGTATAATTTTCTACCTTCTTCACATTTTTAGCCAACAAATAACCAGGAAGACTATGAAACTTTAGACATTTATAACATGGGCCCATACTAGCTATGACATTTATACTTTATTGATAATAGACCAAATGTATAGCATTGAAAGGAATGCACAAATCAGTCATCCATTTTGATATAGTAAGATCACATTTTTCTATAACTTCTTTACTCCTAATAACACTTCTAATAGTAGGTTGGTTACCAAGTCCTGTTCTTAGCATAAAGCAAGAATCAATTCCTTCTTGTTCTTGTAAAACTTTAGCTCGACTCCTTTTCTTTCACTTTTTCCCATAACTATACCCTTCTTGAGGAAATAAGTGGAAGTGGCTCATTGACCCGGCCATATTTCCATACTAGCATTTGACCACTTAAAAAAATGAAAATGTATAATAGGATAAGTTAAATGTTAATACCCAAAAATACCCATACATACACCAACAGTCAAATTGTGAGAGAGAATGAAAAAGAAAAAAATTACTCACATAGCCGGAAGTCGGGATCCAGTCGAAGAAACACCCTCACAGTCAAACTCAATGCCGACCACCGCACACCGTCCATTATCTTCAACAAGGTTAGTTTTTTTTTTTTTTGTTAAAATTAAGAGATGGATTTTTCATTATTGTTATATATAATGTTTATTCTTCATTATTTAGGTAGATCATTGGGTGTAGTAGAGATTTAGATAATTTTTTTAAATTTTTTTTTTTTTTTATGTTTTTGCACCTTAACTCGCCGGAAATGATGATTTCTCGTCATTTTGATGAGAACAGTTGGCCTAAGCGACTGTAACAATCGACCTTTGGGAAGACCAACTGTTATTAAAATTCGCCCATTAAGAGTCAGCTTTTTTTTTTTTCATTTCTTTTCAATTTAAATTAAATAATATTTATATTATTTATTTGATTTTCATAGTTCCTTTTTGCTTAATTTTTTTTATTGTAATGTTTTCGAAAATAGTTTTAAAGTTTCTTAATTGTTTATTTTTTTTTTTTATTGAAAATCATTTTTTCCCGACTGTTTTAATCAGTCGGCCCAATGGCCATTTTTTCATTTTCTTTTCAATTTAAAATTATTTTTAATTCTTTTCTTTTTATGATAAAATTTAATTTTCTAGTTTTAATTATGTATTATTTATTTTCTTTGTTAATTTATTTTTTTAATTTAAAATTCTTTTTAATTCTTAATTTTCTATATTTTATTATTTTATTTTTTTCTATGATTCGGTTCGTTTAATATTTTGAAATCATGCTTATTCCATTATCTTTGTGACAGAGGGTAAGAAGCGTGTTATTGATGTACCAGAGGAGGTGGTCGACAAGAGGCTGAGATTGCTGTCATAGTACATCGTTTCTCCCTTCACGACTGAGTCGAACAGGTGGATGTTTGTCTACGGAACGTACCACAATCTATTCCGGGAGGTGGACCATGCCAAGTGGAAGGCATTCAAGACAGAGTGATGAAAAATAATGCCCGGGTAAGTATTTTATGATTGTAGTGAAAATCGCTACACTAACTCATTTATACTTCTTTTCACAATTTTTCTGTTTCTTTTTTCAGAGCTAGCCATAGGACAAGTGAAATGACAATCACCAATGCCTATAAGTGGTTTTACGATGTCACAACTTCGGGTGCCTAGCTCGCTGACGATGTAAGTGTAATATCGCAATTATTATTTATTATGTATACATCATTTTTTGTTTATTAAATGACATAACTTCCTCTATTTTTTTTATTGGCGTTTCCTGATGTAGTACATCGACATGGCTATGGACTTATCACACGATCGAGCTCTACGATATTCGAGATCATTCGACATTCCTGGCTTAATCATATTGAGAACCGAATTCCTACGTGCCATTACCATTGAGTATCAGTCACTCAAACTTATGAGTAATGAGTATACGATGCCCAAATATATGCTCAAGTGGGTCCTATGTGTCCAAGTGTCGGGAGAAAATCATAGGAGGGTTGTACGCATATATACATTCAATTGATCGCGAATTATCACTGTTTTGTCATGGAGATCATCTTTGATGATTTCATTATATATGTATACGACTTCGATCATTCATGTCTAACACAAGGTCAGTTCGAGCTTCACTTGGAGCTGGTAGCTATGATCGTTCCTTTGATGGCTAAACGAGCAAGGCGATTGTGCAGGACGGATTAGCCATTGTGCAAGATGCGATGAGGGCGAGACATTTGAAGTCATAGTTTTTCGCTACAAAGTACTGATCGAACTAACACATTATTATTTATTTACAGGGATGATTGTGACATATTTACAATAAAATATATCGAATTTTCGAGTAGTACATAATGTTGATGGAATTAACCAATCTTGGCTACAAAATTGAAAGAATAAGTTAGCGTGCGATTTGTATGAATTCAATTGTGATCAGTGAATATTTATGAGATAATTGTAAATATTGTAGACAAATTGTTTAATTTTTGTGAAATAATTGTAAATATTGTAAACACATTGTTGATATCGAAAATTCAATTGTTTATTTATTTGTGAAATAATTGTAAATATTGTAAACAAATTGGAAGTATCAAAAATTTAATTGTTTATTTATTTGTCTGATTGTCATTGAGGGGAATCTAACTTGTACAAAATTGGTGAATATATCCTATTGCTCTGCACCTATGCGGTTGAGGAAACTTTTTGGGAGATGGTATTCTAGATGTACATAGACGTCTAGACCAAGAAGTTCAACTTTAGGTGGCAACAAACTATTAAGTGGAAGAATGTGATCGGGAACTTCCCACTCGACTTCATTCGGTAGAAAGAATATAGTCTTAGCGTATGCTTCTTTCCAATAATCGATCGTGTAATAAAGAGAGCATTAGGTTTTTGTTGCAAAGGAGATCAATAGTCTCGAGAATAACCACATCATCCTTCAGAGCATAAGGGGATCAATTGTCTCGGGAATAACCACATCATCCTCCCGATCTATCTCCACTGAGTCCCAAAAATATTAACATTGTGATCCACTCCATCCGAATTTTCGGGTTCACCTTAGCTAACATTCTTCCTCACTAAAGTCATGCAAAGAGGAGTCGTGCGTATGTTGTTCAATTCAAATAGGTAATTCACTTTATCATCAAAAGCAACATTCATAGGTGGAATCAAAATGGATGGATGCTCGTTGAATTTAAATTTCAGTTCTATATCGTATTGAGAGAGATCGACTTTGAGCTTGTTTGCTAAATCATGGTACATATTCGCATATGATGTGCCCGATATTATGGAAATACAAATACCGCCATGTATATCACTTGACCATTTTCATACACATTGATCTTTTTCATCTAATTCGAAATCATCAAAGTAACAAACTGGAACAACAATCATATCTGCATGACAAAACATAATTTTTAATTATATAAATAAATTTCAGAAAATCAACTCAACCACTGACTGTTATGATTAAAAAACAGCCAGCTAGTATGGCTATTACAACCTAACAGCTGGCTGTTAACATCAACAGTCGGTTGTTACGACAACCATAATATACAGATGTTATGCTTAAATAATTTATAGATTTGTTAAAAAAAAATTATCTACATGTTAATCTATGTTAAAATAAGATTTATCGATTAAAAACATATACTAATTTAGCGAAAACGAAATTAAGCATAGTGTACTTACCGATTAAAAATGATAGACGTAAAAATAAAAAAATTCTTGTTCAGTGTTTGATCAATTTCTAAGATTTTGAGGTTGAAACAGATGAAAAATGAGAGAGTTTTTAATTGTATTGGAATAAACAGATAAGAAAAGTTAGCTGGTTTTGAAATTTTACATGAGAAGTGTTTGATTTTTACTTGTTAACTAAAATGGTAGTATTGTCTTTTAGTTAAAAATGATTTTTTGTAATTGTATTATTTACTTAAGGGTATTTTTATCTTTTACAATTCAAAAGGTCATTGTGAAAATATATCATTGCTGAAAAATCAAAGTGGAAATATGGGGGTTTGACCAATCCATTTTTAAATGTACACTCCCTTTCTTTCAAAACTAGGAGAGATGATTTCTTGAACATCATCATCATGCAAATCTCTATACATTTTGCTCTCCTAATTCCCGATCATAAGAACTACTTGAATTACACTCTTCAAGAACTTTTTGAGTTTTATGCTTCTTTGCAGCAAAGTTGTCCAAGTTTTCTTTCATTTTGAATCTTACATCTAGAGATACTTTACGACACAAATCCACATCACCTTTTAACCCCGCTATGTGTTGCTTAACGCAATTAATACCACATCTAGCAAAAGTCTTTCCACATACAAGCAAACCAAGTTCTTTTTATTTCCATTAGTACCAGCTTCAAGAACCTCTCTACAATGACCCCATGCTATATCAATTCTTCCTCTACCATGACTTTTAGTAGAGAAGAATGTGGTGTACTATTCTCACCAATGAACTATACAAAGACAAAAATCATGTTAAAATATAAATTATTCACTACAAGTAGTCTAACCCTTAACACTAAATATATTATAGTATCAATAAAAAGAAAACTAATTGGATGTGGAATGAAATTAAATGGAGACTCAACCCCAAAAAATTACAAAAGTTGTGGAACTTTCAAGGCTACTCTGTCATTGCTATTATTGAATTTGATTCAAATTGGGAAGGGCTTAGGAATGCTCAAGAAATAATTCTTAGTTCTTCAGAGATACCCAAAAAAAAAAAAAGGTGTGAGTTCATGTATTGATTTTGGATAGAAATTCAGAAAAGGATTATCGATTCAATCCATATACTCAAACAAATCCTTTTCTCATGTATAATCTTTAAAATCATACTCCATGTTGAAATCAATGAGAACAACAAAATAAAAGCGGAAACATATCTTGATTCATAGATTTCTGATTGTTTTCCTAAAAGGGTTAGATCTTCCAATTGATTGGTGATCTTCT
>CAIGRF010380492.1:9849-31464 GCA_903798235.1 Fraxinus ornus | reverse complement strand
TTTCAACAATCCCAAAATAGATACTCAAATCATAAAATACAAAATGATTTCAAAACTCAAAATACAATACCGATACACAAAGAGAACATCACCTTAAATTTTAAACTTTGAGTGTGTTTAAGCCATACTATTTTGAATGAATGTATTTTGGAATAGTAAATTGATGGAGACTGTGTCGTTGAAAAAGAAGAAAAAATTATTGATGTGATGAAAAATATTATTTTATTAAAGAACGTATGGTTGAAAATGAGTAGAAGAATGAAAATGAGAATTTTAATGTGTACCAAATATGTTTATCTCTTAAACTTGAAATGGGTGAAACTAAGCACATGTTTGGTACACATTAAAATTTTCATTTTCATTTTTGTACTCATTTTCAACCACACATTTTTCAATAAAATAATATTTTCCATTACATCAATAATTTTTCCTTCTTTTTCAACTATACATTCTCTATCAATCTACTATTTCATAATACATTCTTACAAAATAATGTGGTTCAAACACACCCTAAACCTCCTACTTTTGAAATCTTCCCGCCTAATTATTGGCATAGCCCAATCCAGACTTTGAAAATCAGTCCAAGCTATAGCGGGCCGACATCCGACCCGCCCCCACATTTCCGAGTCCATTATTCATCCTGTTCGTTAGAATTGTTAATTGATTTCACGCTGTAAAAAATTTGAAATCCCATCCGCGCTCAATGCTCATAACCGTTCACCCAACGGTAACACCCACATATTTCTGTAGAATTTTACTCGATAACAGTAATAATCAGTATATTGGCGTATGGATTATTGTATGAAGCGAATGGCGGTGTGAAGAAGAAGAAGATGACGACGACGGTGGAGAAGCTGTTGGTGCAGATCTTCGAGCGGAAGAATGGGATTATCGAACAAGTCAAGCAGCGAACGGAATTGTACAACCAACACCTTGCTTCTAAACTCCTCATTGATGGGATTACCCCTCCTCCTTGGCTTTGGAACCCTACCCAATTCTCAGATCCAAAAGGTGCCCTCAAATTAATTTCATATTTGTTAGCCCTAGGATTTACTTCATTGTCTTTAAATTATTCGAGTCACTTTATGATATAGAAGTTGGAAGAACCTAGCATGTGTCAAATCAAGCCCAAGGAATGTAGAAGGTTATTATTTTTCTTTTGATTATAGTATTTTTTATGCGGTAAATTTGTCAACTCGTTTTATGAAATGACAATGATCCAGCCGCTTATGCCCTGCAAGAGCTTGGTAAGATTATTGGAGCTAACTGCAAAACAGTGGAAAGTTGACTTGTACTTGCGGATAAAACTGCTGCAGCATAACATCCAACCCCCAGTCACTTGCTTACGAAGATGTTATCTGCAGAAATTAATTGTTGATCATTAATTTCTTAAGCTTTTGAAATATATTTAATAGTTCTGCCCTAAACACTCTTAGAATTAGAGCAGGTTTTCTTATATTTTCCTTGCAATATAAAAAATGTTGCTGTGCTTTTTGTTTGTTCTCATTAACAAGTTTACTTTTTATTGATGGATTTTCTCCCTAGTATTTTGCATAATCTGTAAGTTACAGCAATATATAATTATCTTAAAGTTTTTTTTTTGCTATTGCAGAGCTCAATAAAGAAGAGCTGATTTCTGAACTTCTACTTCCACATCCCCAACCTAGAGTTGGTTTCTCTACTGATTGTTTCTCCCTGTACAAAAACCTAGTCAGAGAAAATCATGTAGAGATTTCTGATGGATTTTTCATGGAAAACGGTTTCAAGGCACAGGATGCGCCAATGGTTGCAACTGTCAGCAATGAGAATCGTGCTCAGTGTGCCCCAAATGGGCTTCCTGAGCTAGATGTTATTGGTACCTCGCCTGTGGACGAGACAGATGAAAGACTTTTAAATATTTATTATGCTCCAGATCAATCACTAGCTAGATTTCAGAGGTCAAAGTCTAGGCAACAGGCTCTCGAGCATCGGAGCAGTGCAAAGGCACAAGCTAAGAGTTGCTTAAGCCATGAGAATGGCAGCGATGTTCGTCCTAGCAGCATTAGATTATCTATTTCTGCTTCCAAGCAGAATGACGAGGCTTCAAAATTGGCTAAACCCTGCGAAATCAGTCGCCAAAGTTATAGGGACTGGGATTTGGATCAAGCAAATTGTCAAAGCAAGGAAAAGAGAATGAATATTGACACTGGTAGAACTACTAGGTCTAGAAGTTCTAACGAAGTCCCAACTTTTGTCAGTGATTCTACTGCCGATGCTGAAGCAGGTAGTTCCTGTGATGATGCCAAAGCAAGGAAAACAAGATCAAAGTCTATATATGTTTCTGTGCAGGATGACCATGTTAATGAGTTTTCGATGGCCGAACCATTTGCTAGCAGTTGTCAAAGTTGTGGAGAAATGGAACTTGATGAAAGAGATTGTCAAAGCAAGGAAGCACATATCAATTCTAACACTAGTGCACATGCTAGGTCTAGGAGTTCTGGTAAACCTCAAAGTTATGCTAATGATTCTTCAGTAACAAATTTCTCTTCTGATGATATTCACAGGATGGATAATACCATAGTAGATCCCATGGTTAAGTTACGCATAGACTATGTTAATGGGTCAGTTGTATCAATTAGTTCTTCTAGTGGCCCTACCGAAAGTTTCAGTGCCCAAGAATCAATGTTAGTAGATGGGAAAAGGCACAAGGAAAAAAGTGCTGATCTTTCCTGCAGTAGGATCACAAGATTCAGCAGATCTGGCCAACAGAATCCTGGTATAGATGTGGATCTGGATTTGCCTCCTCACTCTGCCAAGGCCGATTGTAGAATGCTTGCTCCAACAGTTGGCTCATCAATGGAACATCTTAACGTATCTAATGAGGTTTTGGGGTTGGTTGAAACTTCTGTTGGGTTGGTTGGTAGAGTGACTATGTCTCAGACTAGGTCAGGTGACAAAGGCATAACAGACCCTGTCAATAGATCTAATAGTTCTGGCCAGGGGGGCACAGACGATCAGAATGCTTCAGGTGGTCAAATAGTCCAGCGTTGTGGTGAAACACATGATGTTGTTACCTTGAAGGGGAATGCTGAAATTCTTGTGGCTAATGACCTTGTTTCACTTGATCTTGTTGGAGAACAGTCTGTAAATTCCAGTCTTAGTGACGCCAAGCGAAGAAGAGAATTGGAGTGTCTTGTTGCACGGGCTCCCTCTGATTGTTTTATGGTTGTGAAGCCAAAGCAACTCGATTTTGATGACATGGAAGAGCACAACTCAAATGAAACCTCCACTTCTATTCCCAGAAAGATAATAATTGACAGCTCACCAGTAAATATATGTTGTTCTTTGTTAGAACATGAACTATCACTAGATAAAGATTTTTCTTGTAATATCAATCAATTATCTTCACATAAGAAGTCATTAGAAACATTGGAGGTCTCAAACAAAGGAAAGGAAGATTGGAGGGGTTCTATTGATTCTGATGTCAACATGCAATTCGAGATCCAGACGGAGAAAGATAGATCGGTAATGAGTAAGCACCCTATGTCAATGAGTTTTGAAAATGACCTTGGGGCTGTGATGCAAATTGAAAACTCTCAAATGTTACAGAAGGCAGATATTTTCTTATCAAATGCTGTACCTTATATAGAGATCCGTCAGGCGGAACTTCATTTGAACCAAGGGTATGATGCCTCACCAGATATGCTCATTGAAAATGTAAGTTCTAATGTTCTCTTTCGCTTATTTTAATGCTAATTCATGCATGTGTGTTTTTTCCCACCAACGCGAAAGTTGTATCACATACGCATACACGTGCACATTTGTTTGAGTGAGTTAGCTAGCCTATTTGTAGATAGATTTTTTAGTTAATTATCTTTTAATATTTCTCTTTACAGAAAAAAATTCCAACTTCTATCTAACACCCTAGACAGTTAGGGTATGTTTGATTAGCGTGGAAAATGTTTCCTAGAAAAGAAAATGTTTTCCTTGTTTNAAAGAAAGTGTTTTCCTCAAAAACAAGGAAAATTAGGCATATTTTTAAAGGTTGGAAAAAAAAGATTGGTGATATGCACTCCAAAAGTTGGAATTTGGGTGGAAAAAGGCCATTTTCCATGGAAAATTTTCCAATCAAACACACCTTTATATTTTTCTTGAAATTCGTATGGATGAAAACCTTGGTCAATATGACTAATTGTTGTTATACAAACATTCAGAAAGACTTCATACAAGGCCTCTATAATATCCCCAAGAGGCTTGAGCTAACCTAATTGTTTTTTGTTTTTCATTTGGTCTTTGATTTACTCCCAGTGTTGATTCCCAGAAGTTTGTAAAAGATGTAGAGTAAAATCACTTATTTAATATGAACCTTGGACTCATTCAGCTGATAATAAGATATAAGTGGTAGGTATGTTGTGGAAATTTACTGGGATGTTTTACAGCAGCCTATGATCTATGTGGAAATAGGATTATCCATTTTGGTTGTTGTTCAATCAATCTTCTGCATGTTAGTGAGGATGGCTTGATTGAAATTGCAGGGAGTGCGTTGGTCAGGATACTCATAGTATTGATTTCTGTTCTTTTAATCCAGTACAAAATTGGTAAGCCTTTAACTAAAAAATATTTACGAATAGGTTGGATGTGCCTATTTCCTCCCAGAACAAATTCACATTTAGCCCAAAATTTAGGGGCAAGTAAATTTTTTCTACACAAACATGCATGCAGAAAATTATTGATAAGTAGTTGATGGATTGTATGTTGGTAGCCTTCCTTTCTACTCGTGCACCTCTATTTGGTGCCTTATTGCCTTTTCAGTAAATTCCTGTGTTTACTGGTGTTGAAAATATGGAAAGAATAATCTCTATGATATTTTTCCAATAGTGTAGGATGGTATAATTATTATGCAATCTTTCCTTTTAGAGTAATTTATAGCCCTATAAATAAGGTCTTTTACTTTGTAATAGAAACAAATTTATTATATACAATTTATAATATTCTTCATATGGTATCAGAGCAGTTTCGATCCTAAACAAATTAATTTTTGAATTTCGTTTCCGGCGAGCGGCCTTCAATCGCTCGTCCGGCTACCATTGTTGTTTTTCCTTTTTCTTTTTTTTTTTTTTTATTTTCTTTTCGAATGTATCCCTACAAAATCGTATCACATTCAGGTGGCCAGAACTCAGTTTCTGCAATTTGTTTGGAGTTTATTCAATTTCTGGTAATCTAGAAATTGGTCCAGTTTATTTGAAATTTGGTTTAGTATATGTCCAGTTCATCTGCTATTTGATTTAGTGTTGGTTCGATATATCCGAAATTTGAAATTTGCATCCAATTTATTTGGTATTTGTCGAGCTGGAATTTGAAATTTGCGTCCAGTTCATTTGGTATTTGTCGAGCTAGAATTTGAAATTTGCATCCAATTAATTTGGATATAAAATTTGCATTCCTTTGGTTTAGTAGTGGATGCGTTGGTTACTTGCAGATATGGATGTTCCTTCTTCCTCTCCAACCCGTATTGAGATTGACTATCATTTGATTTCTCTTTCAAGTCTTGGTGATGGTTTGGTTAGATTGGTGAACGATGATTTTTCATTTTCATCAACTTTGAGTTATTTGTTCGGCTTGGTTGACATACAAGCAATTTTGAAGATTTGATTGGATCGATTTATCTTTCAAACTCAATTTGATTGCTGCTATACCATATTGTGTTTGAGGGAGGGTATTGAAGATATGGAAAGAATAATCTCTATGATATTTTTCCAATAGTGTAGGATTATTTTCCTTAATAGTTGATTGTATAATTATTATACAATCTTTCATTTTAGAGTTATTTATAATCCTATAAATAAGGTCTTTTACTTTGTAATAGAAACAAGTTTTTTATATACAATATATAATATTCTTCCCAACTGGAAAAATGTCCACTGGTATTAGAGCTACATCTGTTCAGTGTTAAACTCTCCAACTGGTTTGGCAGGGTGCATATAATTACGAAGGCGAGGATAAGGGTGCATCTGGATACCATGCCTCTAACAGCCAAAATGTTCGGCCATCTTATTTGTCAAATTCAACCAACCAGGCAAGTGGAGAGTACAAAGATTGCTTGATCAAGAAAGTTGGAAGGGCAGATTCAACTTGCATTGTCCTTGATGAAAAAAAGCAACTTAAACATGCATACAATCTGTCTTGCGACAGGAGAGACTTGAATGGGAGTCTACCTCAAGGAGAGAATGATGGAACGGCAGATTCAACTTGCCTTGTCCTTGATGAAAGAAGGCGACTTCCTCTTCGGGAGACTCAATTTTTCTCATGCCTGGATGGTGAAGTTTCTACTAAACATGAGCACAATTTGTCTTGTGACAAGAGAGACTTGGACAGGAGTCCACTTCATGGAGAAAATGGATTATTAACATGTAATTCATTTGGGTCTTTGCACCGTGAAGATGAAATTATCAATATTTCAAGTGCTCCTCAAATCACGAAGAAGCACTCACCACCTGAAAGACCTGCCAAAGAGCTCTCATGGCCACAGATTAAGAGGAGAAAGATCGAAGATCGGCGAACTAATAGTTTTACCATTTCCCCAAGTTTTAGGGTACAAAAGCCTAACTGCTTTCAACTGGACTCTACAACTTCATGTTTGAAGAATGCTGAAACCAAAGGTGATGTTGTCTTGGTGGATGCATTTAAGGAAGACTGGAATTTGATGGAAGTCATTGAGTCGGCACCTGAGTCTCATAATATCAAGGTATATATTCTTCTATTATTCTTTTTATTTCATGATTTTTTTTTATATATTTAGATAGATATCCTGCTTCAGGGCACAGGATTAAGCCTGATTGCCTATGTTATGTATTAGACTGGAAAGCAAGGCTTTCCTTTCACATGTTGCTTGACATATCTGGATGCAGTGCAAGAAGACTTTTTTTTTGAAGTATTTTTATCATGGCTTCTTTTTGTAGCAGGTTTGCCGGATATTAGTATAAATTCTTTCATGAAGCTCTTAAAGCTTGACTCATATTACATTGCATAGCATATCTAGCTTTCATGTTCTCAGTTAGGACTTCTGGAATGTAGATTTTATGAAGATCTTATCTCATGGTTTTGACAAATAACAGAGATCAGATTGCAAGTGCTGTCAAATTGAATATGATGGTCAGCTATCTACTAAAATAATTATTTTGTATCCTTTCTCATCTATGATAGTGAACTGTCTGTAATTTTCCTCAATGTCTAGGCAAATAAATGAAATCAGATTGCATATGTTTCAGTGAATGTAACTTGTAATCATAATTATACCTGAAATATGAGGGCACTTAAATTACCAGTTTATATTATCTTCAGCTGTGTAGAACTTTAATGGAAGTAAATAAATAGCTTTATATATTTTACACAAAGATAGGGAAATAGGGAATGTGACCTAAATATTTAAGCATGTTCAACAAAACACCCTCGGCTGCTAGCCTTCTGTTTGATTAATTATTTCATTTGCCGATATGCATTTTGTGAGGTTGTGTGAGATTCTAATATGCATGTTTGGACTAAGTGGCTCTTTGATTTAGTATGGAATTGAAACTATGAAATATCATTTAGGGTTCCTCCCTTATCACGTAACTGGAAGTCAACTTTTGTTAGCAGAAGATCTGATATTCTAGAAACGGATCTCCCTTGGATATCGTGTTTTCACAGGTAGCTCTTTTAGCTTTCTGATGCAGGAGTTCCATTCACGTCAATGTCTATGCAGGGCACATGTTATTTTGAAGAGGAGAATAAACACAGAAAGTCCTCCTTTGCTATCGATCAAAAACAGTTAGGGGCATCCCTCGTCTTGAGTTCAACCGAAGATGATGCTAGAGGCACAAGAGGATGCTTGGCTAAGGATGTGAGAACTCCATCTCTGGGTAGCAACTTTTTAGATTTAACGAAACCCCATGATGAACAAAGTAGACAACACTTGTTACCTCTTGATAACAATTTTGATCTGCCAAATTCTGCTAATTTGGCTTGTTTTGAGAACACCCTTCCTGAAGGAAATTCTCGTCAGGGAGTGGACAGACTACTTTCACAATGCTCAGTTCCTTCTCCTAACGATAAAGACCTGGACTTTGTTTATGTCGATCAAACTATGCCTGTGTTGGAGGGATTTATTGTAGATGCACAAGAAGATAACGGAGAAGTGGACGTTGATGGTGATGGAATAGATTTCGACAAACTGAACCTTTCTAGGACTACAATTGAACGTGCCAGTATTCTGGCACATATTTGCAAATCTTCTAGCACAGATACACGTTTATCCCACTTCTCATCTCGTTTCAAGTTTCAGGGAACCCAAGATTTATTTCAATCTGAACCCAGTGGTCTTATTGAGCAGTTAGGCACTTTACCTTTGAATATAAACGTTGACGAACAGTTTGGATTTGATGACAGTGTTGTGAATGCATCTATAGGGATGCCATATTCTGATTGTCTACCATATTCTGGTGCACGATTTGGTTGGCATTCAGGAAATCATTATGCATCTCCAGCTGGGAAGCTATGGGAAAGATTGTCGTCACACTCAGGAAATTCAGAGAAGAGTTTGAGTTCAAATCCGGAGCTAACATGCTTCCCAATTGAGGAGGATTTCAGTGTAAGTGAAGAGAATAAGACTCTGGATGAGGAGGCAGATGAAGTCCAAGAAGAGATTGATTCATCAGACAATAGTCATTATGCTCAAAGAGAACCACTAAAAGATTTTACAAATTCAAGTCTAAATTCTGCAGACATCTTGTCTCTGAGCAGAGATAGTGTGGATTATTTTAACACAAAAACCAGCTTCGCTGGGATTCAAAATAAGGTCAAACAAAAATCTGAAAGTCTCTTAAGAAATAACAGCGAGGCAAAGGAAAACCAGACGTTATCCATAGGCGCAAATAAAATCAGGAAGGCCAAGGAATCATTTAAAAACAGTTTCAACAAAACAAATTTACCACGCAGAACCAGTTTGAGACAAGAACAAAAGTTTTCGTTGAAGGAGTCTAAGAGAAACAACATTGTTTCAAATGTCTCTTCATTTATCCCGCTGGTACAACAAAAACAAGCGGCTGCAGTATGTGCAGGTTGTTTTTTTTCTTTCCTTTGCTTGGTGCTTTATATTTGTTTATCCTTTCTTAGGAATTTCATTTGTTCTTAAACAATTTGATACAGTAAACTTACTAATTGCATTTGTTCAGGTGGTTCAAGATCAAGAACCTTTCTCATTTTGAAGTATTCTCCATTTTATATTTGTCTTTTATTATGCTTTTATTTTATTACCTTCTTTTGTATATGCATTAGCGCAGCACGTCTTCGACTCCCTTGCATCTCTTTTTTCTTCAGTTTGTGTTTTTGCCCTAAGAGGAGCTTAACACTTGTAGTATCTTACCTAAAAATATTTTTATCATTTTATGTACATGATAATAGGGGTTAACTATTATATTATGCAACCAAATTACATGTTAGGGTTTGGGGTATTACATAAATGGTGGCTTCTCTTTGGCACCTTTCCTCCTTTCGTGGTGTTGGATAAAGTTTCCAGTAAGTGTATAGTTGAGAATTGTGGATAGAACAAAGTTGTTTAGAAGGGGTGTGAGATACTTGTGGGTTTTGTATATTTATCTATTTCATATATAGTTTAGAACTTCTTATGTTTCAGGAAAGAGAGACATCAAGGTGAAGGCTCTAGAAGCTGCAGAGGCTGCAAAGCTTTTGGAAGAAAAAAGAGAGAATGAACGCAAGGTAAGAAAAGAAGCACTGAAAGTCGAGCGAGCAAAGATGGAGAAAGAAAATATGAGACAAAAGGAGTTGGACAAGAAAAAAAGAGAAGAGGAAAGGAAGAGAAAAGATGCTGATATGCAAGCAAAGAAAAGGCTGAGAGAGGAAGAGGAGAGGAAGCAGAAGGAGAAGAAAAGAATGCGCATTGAAGTTAGGCAAAGACAGCAGAGAGAACAAGAAGAAAAAATGTGTGCCGAGAAAGCGAAGAAAGAAAAACAGCGTTTCAAAGTTGTAAGTTGTTCTATATTACTAGTAAACCTGATTACTTTTTGCTTCCTGTTTCCATGACCTCACTTATCTTGGTTATATTCTAGCATGAACAAGTGAACAGCAGTAAGGAGTCTAACAATGAATTCAGAAGGCAACAAAACCGGGATAAAGCTGGAGATGATGCTGCTTTCAAAGAAACAGAGACTAAATCTGTACCATCCGGACTTACAATGGACCAGCAAACTATCATTCATTTTGAAGAATGTGGCGCTTCTTGTGAAATTGGAAAGGTGTTGGAAGTTTCCGTTTCTGTCTAATTCAATTGATATTGTCTGTCATGTCTTCTTTGATGTTGAGCCTTTTTAGTGAAAACAGCCCATAATAATGGAATATATAGAAAAATAAGCTTACAAAGATATGTAGTATCTATGGCGTCTAGTTTAGAGGGATGTCAAAAAGATTGGATTAGTTGTTCAATTTCTTTCTACTTCTGTAACACCTTATAGTTTGCCAATGAAGAAATTTAACTTGGCACTTTTTAGGGTCAAACTTTTATCAAGATGCTAAAAAGGAGTTCTTTTTCGAGTTTTCATACTGATATTTTCATTTTACATTCCTTTCCTAGGCAACGAATGTGGTGAATAACTCAAGCAAAAATGATGAGATGTTTGTCCAGAAGTGTCTAGAGAAGTCGTACGATATTTCTCCATATCAGTGCTCTGATGATGAAGATGATGAAGAAGAAGACTTACCCTCTAGAAAATTAATACCATCCTGGGCCAGGTGAATAACTAAATAATTTTTTTTTTCAGCATAAATGGGACTGCTCTGAGAGATAATATTGGATGTTAACCACATATTTCAGTAATAATGTTTCATCTATGCCCTCGAACACTTGCAAAGGAATGTAATTCATCTTTTCTTTTGGTTTGTAATGAACCATATAATGACTTTTGAGCTAGTTCTATACTCAGGGTGTGTTTGATAGATATTATTATGGAAGAATGAATTTTGAAATAGTAGATTGATGGAGAATGTGTGGTTGAAAAATAATGAAAAGTCATTGATGTGATGGAAAATATTATTTTATTGAAGAATGTGTGGGTGAAAATGAGTAGAAGAATGAGAATGAGATTTTTAATGGGAATCAAACGGAGGCTCAAGCAATCTTTTCTTTAGAAAATTGAAACTCCTGAATTTTATGCATTCTTTCTGCAGTAAAAGCTCTGTGGCTGTAGTTTTACCCTTGCAGCAAGAAATGGATCCTGATGTTATATTTCCCCAGGGAAGCTTTTGCAGCATGGATGAAGGTAGTTGCGATAAAGAATTTTTATTTATTTTTCTCTGAATTATCATTGCGGTTGGTGACTAAGGCCTTAATTTGCGTTGGACAGTTCTCCTTCCCCGAAAGCTTCAACAAAATTAAGTGACAACAACATGAATGGAGTTGTTGCCTCACTGTTGTCTCTGGACTTCAAGCATTGGTGATTGATTTTGGTTAGGACTTCTTCCACAGGATAAGGTTCTTCCTTACCATGCTCTTTATTTTTGTTTATGATTTGTTCAAGTGGGTGAACAAACCGAAGAATAAGTGATAAGAGGATAGATTAGCAAAATGTATCTGGCAACTCATTGGAAAATTCGTTAGCTTTACATTTTCTCTTCCCTGTACTTTACCATGTCATATTGAAAGTTCAACGACTAATGTAGGGGAAAAAAAGTTTCGCAACTAAACTTGAATAACTTTTCTATGAGTTAAAGAGCACAAACTTCTGCACTTTGACCACTATCAGATGAGGCTGAGTAATGTCTTTCTCGAAAAAATCAGTGCACGATATTTTCAGCTGAATATGTTTTTAGAGCTTCATTCACGTTGGATTTTAATTGAGGCCTCTGTCGGATTTCAATTGATTGGTGTAATTAAAAGCTAAATTTCCTTATTTCCTTCTTTGGCCACTATAGAGTTTGATTTCCTTTTATCAGCGATATCTTTTTCTTCGTATGATATTGCAGTTAGTTTTTGTTCCTAATAAAGTTGTTTCTTTCATAACCGACTCTCAGATGAATTAGCAGATGGCAATCTGGAAGGGTTAATCAGAAGGATAAGTGAAGCCTCGTGAATGGAGGGATGTATATATTGCGCATATGCAGCCATGGACAAGCCTTTAAGAAAAACTGCCAGCAGGCAGAGTATGTCAAAGAATGCTTCCACTACTTATGGTAGCAACTAGGTGGGATGATACTGTACAGTACCGAAAAGGAAAAAGTGGTTAAAATCTCGTTTTTGTACTGTCGAATCTGAATCTTTACAGTAATAGTAAACGAGGATTTAAGGTGTAAGGTTGACTACCACCCTCTGCAAAAATAATGGTTTTGTTCTATTCTTAAAAGCAATGTTTTTCCCTATGCTTAGATGATTGATAGTTTAATTAAAAAAAGTACTAAGCTAGAGCAGCGTTCCAAACTTTTTAAGCTACTATTTTGTTTACCATTATGTATATAAAATGCTACCAGGAAAGTATGCTGTAGATAGCAAGAGGGATTTAAAAACTAGTGTAAGAATCGTGGTTGTTGATTTCACGTAGAAATATTGACATGTTAAATCATTACTACTGTTACATTAGTTGTTCTTAAAACACATTATCCCCAATACGCATCTAAACTATCAAAAAGTCCTCTTGACACGTGCGGTCGAGTTGGTGTAGTTAGTAGATGATTGGATCAATAATTCTTTTTGGGACAAGAAAAAAAGAGGCAAGGATTAGACAAAAAGGAAAGAAGTGTTTTGAACATGTTGGGCTTTTTCTACCTTGTAACGGCTATATGACACGTGATTATTTTTGGGGAATCAATGTTAATTTTTTATAATGGGAAGAAGAGACCAAATCACATGGTATTCAGTGTCATTGTCACTTTTTTAAGCTCAATTTCTAACGGTCCACGCAGTGAGCAAGATTCCTCAATATTCAGTGTCATATGCGATGAATGAGGTCGTGTTAAAAGTAAAAAAATATGATCAATAGAAGGAATTTCAGTATGCAGGGAAATCTTAATGCATATACGATAAAGAAGGTCGTGTCCAAGCCAAATATGATCAACAAGGAATGAAATTGGGAAGATATAAGTTGAACATTTTACTGGACAGTATGCAAAGCAGCAAAAGTATCTTCTTCTGCGACCCGTCAAGTGAGAAATCATTTTTTGGACGATTCTAATCGACTAATCCTACTACAATTCAATTATTTGAATAATATCTTACTTTTCGTTTCTCAATATACATTTAATTGAATGTTCTATAAATATCCATACTTTTTGTTTTTATGTGTATTTAATTTAATGTTAATTATTATACATGCATGTAAATAAAAAATTAAATTGTACGAGAACAATCAAGTACATTCATGAACTTGGAATTTAATTGATTTGAATCAATCAATGAATGAAAAAGAATAATTTATATATATTTAGACAAAGTGTGTGTACGTGAACCAACGTGGAATTTAATTAATTTGAATTAATAGATATAGAAAAATAATAATTTATATACATTTAAACAAATGGTGTTATATCATAGATTAAATGAATAATATTAAAAATAAATAAGTGTACATGAACTCGAAGATTCGACGTGATATTTAATATATCTATAAATAAATGTTAATTATACACGCACATACGTAAATAATTGAATTGTAGTACTTAGTAATTGAATAGCCCCAAAATATATAAAGTGTACATAAACTTGAAGAATTAATTGAAAATTTCTCCTTCAAATCAGCACACCCATATTACCGTTATAAAGCACATGGTCTCACCTTTTTTCACAATTATTTTGTTCTTCAAAGAAGTACCCACCATTTCCTTTAACCATTTAAACCCCGTTTCCCCCACCCCCACCCCGCCAAGAAAATTGCTTATACTCTTTTTCTTCTTCATTCATGAACTCAAGTACCTGTTCTAAGAAACTCGAATACTTCTTGTAAGAAATCTTCAAAATACTTCTCAAAAAAATCATCACATCACCATGTCTCCAAGAAAGCTTCTTGTTTTCTTGATTCTCGTTAACCTTTCAGTCTACCCAGATTATGTGTTATCAGAGAATGTTAATCTTGATTTCCCATTCTTCACATTCAGGAACATTACTCTTCTTGGCGATTCTTATCTCCGAGACGGCGTAATTGGGTTAACTAGAGAACTTGGGGTCCCTTCTTCAAGCTCTGGTTCTGTAATCTACAACTACCCAGTTGCATTCTTTGATCCGGAGACAAATATAACTGCTTCATTCTCCACGAGATTTTCTTTTTCCATTGATAATGTTAATCCGTCGTCCTTCGGAGACGGTTTGGCCTTTTTTCTTTCTCCTAATAACCAGACATTAGGGAGTCCTGGAGGGTACTTGGGCCTAGTGAACTCATCAGAGTTAAGCAAGAACAGGTTTATTGCAATTGAATTTGATACAAGACAGGACTTGCACTTCAATGATCCTGATGAGAATCATGTTGGATTGGATATAGATAGCCTTATTTCAATCAAGACTGCGAATTCGATGATTCAAGGTGTCAATTTGAAGGGTGCGAATCTGATTACTGCGTGGATTGATTACGAGAATGAGAAGAAAAAGTTGGAAATTTTCTTGAGTTATTCAAGTTTCAAACCTGAGGAGCCTCTCTTGAGAGTTGCTATTGACCTTTCTGATTATCTCAAGGAGTTTATGTATGTGGGATTTTCAGCTTCTACTGAAGGGAGTACAGAACTACATTGCATTGAGAATTGGAGTTTCCGGACTATGGGATTTTTCCCCATAAGGCCAAAAGTTCAGCCTCACAATGTTTCTGATAGTTCTGTGCCACTTAAGCCACCAATTACAGTTTCTGGTTCAGGAAATATGCACCATAAGAGGATTGGTTTGGGTCTCGGGATTGGTTTTCCGGCCTTCTTTTGCGCAGTTCTTGTAATATTTGGTTGGATTTCTGTCAAGAAATGGAAGGGTATCAAATCAGAGAGAATCATCAAAGCAGAGCTGGTGACAGGTCCGAGGCAGTTTAGTTACAAAGAACTCAAATCAGCCACAAGAGGATTTCATTCTAGCAGGATTTTAGGCCATGGAGCCTTTGGCACAGTTTATAAAGGCTTTTTCATGGATTTAGGAACTATTTCTGCAGTGAAAAGATCGAAACATACCCATGAAGGAAAAACTGAATTCCTCTCGGAATTAACAATAATAGCTTCTTTGAGGCACAAAAACTTAGTCCTGCTCCAAGGTTGGTGTGTTGAAAAAGGTGAATTGCTCCTTGTTTACGACTTTATGCCCAATGGGAGTCTTGATAAGGTACTGTATCAAGAATCTGAAAATGGTAATCCTCTGAAATGGACATATAGATACAATAGTGCAGTGGGGTTGGCCTCTGTTCTCACTTATCTGCATCAAGAATGTGAGCAGCAAGTGATTCACAGAGACATAAAGACTAGTAATGTTATGCTGGATGGGAATTACAATGCAAGATTAGGTGATTTTGGACTTGCAAGGCTTATGGACCATGGGACGAGTCCAGTTTCGACTCTTACTGCGGGAACTATGGGATATCTTGCTCCAGAATACCTTCAATATGGGACAGCAACAGAGAAAACTGATGTTTTCAGCTATGGTGTGGTTATACTTGAACTGGCCTGTGGACGAAGGCCTATTGAGAGAGAAGACGAAAGCCAAAAACAGGTGAATTTGGTGGACTGGGTTTGGAGAAAGTATTCTGAAGGAAAATTAATTGAAGCAGCAGATCAAAGAATGAATGGTGAATACAAAGAGGAAGAAATGAGAAGGCTGCTCCTTATAGGCCTAAGTTGCGCCAATCCGGATAGTAGTGAAAGGCCTTCAATGAGGAGAGTTTTTCAGATTCTCAACAATGAGGCAGATCCTGTGTTTGTGCCGAAGGTGAAACCGAGTCTTATTTTCTCAAACAGCTTGCCAATGAGTATTGACGAAATTGTTTCAGATTGTGAAGAATGCAGCTCGCCCGGTTCTGAGTTGGAAATCAAAGTTTATTGAACTTAAATTTTGTGATTAGAAGCTAGCTATTATTTTCTTTTATTTTTTGTCAGGTGGTTTTCTTTAGGTTCTCATTATCCAAATACAGTGAATGTAAACTAGCCACAGTTCAATGCCATTTCATTGAACATTTCAATTGTGCATCAGACTGCATTATACTTCACAATTTTTGAGTATTTCTACAGTTTATGTTGGGGAAATTCTCGTTCAACAGAGTGCTTCCTATTAAAATCCAACCAAGAGTTTGGTTTGGAAGGGGGGCGTGGGGGTGTTTCAAAAGAGTTAGGTAGAGCAAACGTGATTTCGGCATAGATAAGCTATCATATTCCTTAAATTGTGGATACGCAGTACCTTGCTTCGTGTTAACAACTTTCGTTGTTAAGCCGTAGTGTTTTACTAAGCTCACTCTTGTGGTATGTGTTAACTACATAACTATACTTCTATGGTTGAGCTCGTTTTTCTAGTCTTGAGAGTGCATGCATGAGCTCGAACCTTCTTATAAGCATGAGTTGGATTGCAATATTTATCTTGACACAATATTTCAATTCCATTGTGAATGTTACGAGCTGAATTTACATCTTTATTTTAGCTTTATGTTCAACCATTTTGTTCTTTATTGAGAATTTTTTTTAAAGCTCAATTCTTGGGGTAATTTGTCTTGCCACGTGGTCACCCTAACCCCACCCCCCACCCATTGGAAAGTTGACCCTCTAACTTGAGAGAAATGGAAGAGCTCACGTAGCCCACTTCGCACCCTTTTCTCCATTTACATCACAAAATAACTGACTTAACTGTCATGTCTCCTCTTTTCTAGTCCTACTACTATAAAACTCAAACTCAATTCTTGGCTACTTCGAAAAAAAAAAGAAAGCAAATTGCAAACTCTAAACTCTCTCTAATGGCTTCGAAAAGTACTGCAGTTACCTCCAAAATCTTGAAAAATGCCTTATTTTTCTCACTCATCACCTCTGTAATTTCTTACGAGTTTGAAGTTGGGGAAGAGACAGGTTGGGTTACACCAACTGGAAATGAGCCTGAGACCTACAATGAGTGGGCTGCTAGAAACAGATTCCGCATTGGAGATACTCTTTGTAAGTTTAATTAAATTATCTCCTTTGTCTTGATTCTGATACTGCGTACCAAATATGTCTGGTTTGTTAATTTGCTTTTGTTTTCAGATTTCAAGTACCATAAGGACTCGGTTCTGGTCGTGAATTCTGAGGATTACTTAAACTGCAACACATCAAATCCTATCATCAAATTCCACGATGGAAACACGATTTTCCAATTTGATCGCTCCGGGTTCTTTTATTTCATAAGTGGCCAGTCTGGGCACTGCAAATCTGGCCAAAGGCTTATTGTTCGTGTAATGCACCCTTCTGAAGTTGAGTCGCCGGAGTCCGCTCCTTCGCCGGCGCCGGCTCCACGATCAAGCGGAGATGATAGTTGGGATTCAGACGATTGGGGACCGCCGGGAATCAGTTCAACCACCAAGCTCGCTGTAGCTTCTTACTGTATGACTTCTTTTGCAGGCATATTAGCTGTTCTATATTAGTCATTCTAGGATTCATTTGCTCGTAGATTACGTTTCTTTCATGTTAGTTTGATTTAAGGTATTTTCATTGTAATGGACTATGATTCTTGATAGCTTTTTGGCATTTTAAAGATTGTCTTTATCCGTGGTTGTACTATTGAGATCACGTCACTCCGTTTCGTCGCATTCTTATTCTCAACTTTCCTTTAATTAACACTTCTCGTCTCTAATAATGATTTCCGTTTAAGAAGTCTGCTGAAATGATGTAAAATGATTTATTTACTCGTCATGTTATTTTGTTTTATGTGATTTTGTTATGCACTTATTCATGGCATGTTGATTCTAATTTGTCATTAATTATAGTTGAACAATTTGTCCTCGATTATGATAACCATCCACTTTACTTGGTAAAAACATGCCACTCATTAGATTTCTCGATACTCACGTATCGAAATATGCGATTGAAAATGAAATTTTATCATTTATAAAATAGTCAACTGGAGGCTTAATAAATTTGAAAGAGTTTCTGATGAATTGTAGATTTCATAAATGTTCTAGCTACAACTTGAAGACAGTGGAAGTTCAATAACTCGTGCTACATTTTGATAAAACTTCAAAAGATTAACAGAAATTCCTGCTCTAGTAAATAGGCATGAGAACTGCCATTGATGCTATGACAATAGACTTGAACATAACTGAAGATGGTATACATCCTTTGTCCCTCCGAAAGAATAGAGCTTCATAAACTGGTAAATTCACCATAGCCATTAATCCACAAATAATAATTTGTGGGATTAAATTTTCCAATGCCCCAAATGTTGTACCAAAAACAAGTTTCTTGATTCCCCAACTTAAGCTGAAAAGATTCAGCAATGCAAGTGTTGAAATAATAGTAAACATTACAGATGAGTTTCCAAATTCCATGATTTCTTGCTCATATCTCTTTAGAACATCATCATCCACCACCTTGGCAGTGACTACAAATCCTGTTTCGGAGAATCCTAATTTCCTGGCAACTGTGTCGATGAAGGCTAAGAAATATGATGTTGTTCTCCTAATCACCCACATTCTTTGAAAGTTCCACCATCCCTTCAATGTGTTGCCACTTCTTAGGCCTTCTTTTAAGCTGTAAGCAGTTTTTGCAATAAATGCATATGCAAATGGTAGGAACCATAATCCAAATACCTGGCATGTAGATATGAGATGTTAAGGAACTTGATAAACTTCTTCGTGCTTGCTAAGGATTTTCAGACCAACCTATGTTTGTTCGAGGATCTTTTCATGCCAAATTTTAAACCAACATGCAAACACGGGGACGATTGAAGTACATACCTTTGGGAACAACGGCACACCATGGAGCAGGCTAAGAGCAGGAATGACCACATAATATAGTGTGGGAAGTGCAACAGGAGCCCATAAAAGGTACAGACAACATCCTATCTGGGCACTAAATCTGATCTTTCCATGTCCGTATATTATGGGACAATACTTGGAAAGGAATATCTGAAACAAGCCTTCAGACCATCTCTTGTACTGTAAAAGATGTTGATCTAAGGTTGTCGGAGCAACACCCCGAAATGCCCTTTTGGTTGGGTTGTAATAAACAGGTTTCCATCCCTTGCACTGGATTGTTAAGCCTGTTACCATATCCTCGACAGCACATCCATACAATAATCCCATCTGCACAATTTACAAAATCCATGAATCTATGCTACAATACTTTCCTGTCTAGAATTAGATAGACCATCAGCATGCTAGGATTTTAAGCACGGCCAAACATGCTTCATATATCAGCATAAAAGGGAGAAAAACAAACCTCTTTTCCCCATTGAGAGCCCTTTTCGTAACTACAATTTGCAACAAGTTTACCAGCTTCCTCAAATTCATCTATCGTTCTTCCTTTTATAGTATCTTTCACGTCATTCCATTCAACAATACAATTTTCAGAATACTTCCTTCCACAAAGACTTTCTCTCCTGTGGAAACATCCTGTGCCAATATATGGCATAATACCATGACCATCGAACCCAGCAAAATCAATCTTCATAAGAAAGATCGAAAAAGTTCAGTCCACGAAATGTCATAGATATGGAACATTTCAGTAACTCAGCAAGCTCAATCTTGTTTAAACTAGGGACTTGCAGTTGGTAATTCTTTGAAAAAACCGTTATACAAGTTATATTACTCGTTTCAGAATTTCTATCTTGAAATGTTTATATCTTCTACCAAAAATTGCTACTAGCGGCAGATCAGATTTAGAAACCGCTATATTCAAAAGCAAAGAAAGTGAGGAAAATAAATTCTCAGCGTGATTGGAAGACATGCCTTAAGAACTGGAAATCTTGCATTTGAATAAATATCATTCTTTGTAATATTCTCATAGCTCTGTGGATATTGAACATAGGATATCTGTTGCCCTTGCTTCTCATCCATAAAGAAGCATAAGGCATCTCGTATTGCATCTGGATCGTTTGAGTGCATATCACAATCCACATTGAGGATGATTGGCGCGTTACTTATTTCTGATGACACGCGTATCTGCACGATATAAGTGATTATTCAACTACAATGAGTAAATAGAACTTGTGTATTCCACCTTTCTCTTATAGTTGACATGAACTTAATCAAGGTTTAAATTAAAGAGATGAGGCCATTTGATGTTACATTTATGAAATGAACAAAAATTGTTTGGTAGATAGAAGAAGAAACACCTAAAATTTGATTACCAGTGCATTCATAGCTCCAGCCTTAAAATTATGTGCACATTGTGGTTTCTTTTCACGGGACAGGTATATGAGTGTTGGCAATGGATTTCCACCTATATCAACAGTTTTGGGGTTCCATCCATCTATTAAAACCTGAAGAGAATAACTATGAGTTATATACATATTTTTTACAGTGTAATATGAAAATGAAGAACAATTGAAATGTAGATTATATTACCTGAACAATTGATTGATGATCTCTCTTTGTGACCTTAGAGTTCCACTCTGAGAACCCTTTATGTTGGCCCTTTATTTCATTCGAAAGGTGACCCTTTTCAACAGCTGAAGCGATTCGAGTTTTCACATCTTCATATAGTTTCTGAAAAGAGAATCAAGAACAAATGTCAATTAGAAAGTCATTTCAAATTACTATCAGCATTATAGGTACAATATGGATTGTTACCTTGATAGTGCTCCATTCATCCTCCAAGACTGAATCGTGTAGATCAGTATTGAGAGCGAAATAGGATTCGGGTGACCTTGGTTCGACTGCAAATTTCTTACAGAAATGTATCCAATATTTTGAGAACTTAGAGGCCTCCAAGAGAGCATAGAATGTAAGTTCTGAAACCCCGTCGTCAGAGAGGTAAACACAGAGCTTTTCAGGTGGATAATTGTATGCCATTACTGATAAGACTGTGTTTATTACCATTGATGGAGGCTCTAATATAGGATCTGCTGTGCAAACAAAAATGTCGATCCCTGGCAGTTTGTCTTCATATCTGCAAGATGGGAACATATTCAAGTCACAAATAAGGAAATTGGATTAAAAAAAAGTAGCAGAAGAAAAATCAGAGTGTGTAGCACAAAATTAATTGTTCAATTTAAGCAACAGCTGCTTGATTTTAGGAAAATAAGCAGAAGTTTCTACCACAGATATTGTTAGAATTTGGGTGTGACCCGAATTCTTTTGTTGATGTGTTTGAAGTAATTGAATTCTAATTGAAGTGCAAAGAATTCAAGTTTGGAATGATATTGGAGTCCTATGTTAAGTTATGAAGATCGAATTTCAATGATAATTAGGAGTTTAACTTGAAGGAGGACTTTTGGATGACAAAAAGCATGTTTTGGAATATTAACCTGAAACCTAGCACCTGAGCGCTGCTACAGTAACATGTTCGCGTTTTTCTCTCCTACTTCATTTTGGACTCAGTTTTTGACATCCTACTTCATCAACAACTATACCAAGAGGTCTTGGACGTCCCGTACATATTTCCTATAAATACTAGGCTCTTATATACAATTTTATAGTATGAGATTTATGATTACTAGCTTTTAGGATCATTGTAATATTT
>CAIGRF010380423.1:8096-19068 GCA_903798235.1 Fraxinus ornus | reverse complement strand
GAAAAATAGGTTTTAGAATAGTGATTTTATTTATTTTATTTTTTTTGTAGAATTGTAGTTAAAATAGGGAAATCTTGGGGTTAACGAGTAAAATTATTTTATCAAAAATTGTGTGATTAAAAATGAATTTGGGTAAAATGGAGCTCAAACATAGGCTATGATTCAAGAGGAAATCTTATCACTGGTTCCCAACTTTAAAAAAGTAAGTTAATTCTTGAAGTTTCTTAAAGTTTCATTAAATTTTTACAGCCAGTCCCCGATTACACAATTCATGACATTCTCTATTATTTGTCTGTATCCAACTTTTTGAAGTCATAAATTACTTTCCAACTTGAGTATTACTGGTATAAATTACAGTCAGCCCCCCAAACTTCGACAAGAACTTGAGCAAAGAGACATATCAAATCATCGTAGAACTGTTGTCTTCTTCAGTTTGCTTTTGTGCACACACTTAAGATTGTTACAAAGACACAGAATATAATGAATTATATCTTACCAACATATTGAAGGTTGAACCCTAACCATGAGTGTACCCCACTGTCATGCCTCTAGAGTATTGTGGAGGAGGTAAATCGCAAGATGTGAGGGTCCCCCACCGTCATGCCCTAGAGCATTGTGGAGGAGGTAAATCGCGGGATGTGTCTCAACGGGTCAGAGTACAAGAGTTGTCATACTGGTACCCATAAAGAGTCCAATTCCAAACCTTGTGAGAGGCAGTAATCTAATCATCAAACTAAACATCAAAACTCGTTGGTTCCAAACATGTGCTATGTACATCTAAACTTAAATGCATTTAACAAACTCTTGAAGATTTGGATTTTCAAACACGACATATATGTAGAAAACGAGCGTGTATTATAAATAAGAAGTTTGAATTAATTTCTTAGTTAAGGGTAATGTAACGCCTAATACAAACACTATGCATCCTTTTTAAAAAAAATAAAATCTTCATTACCACCTACACAAATATCATCATCAACAAGGGATTTAGATGTCAATATGGTTGGAAAATAAATTGGGAAAATATTGAATCTTGTAACGATCATGTTTCCATGATTAGAAGTCTAGGACAACCATATGTTTCTAGTTATTACTCGGTATTGAAAGTTACAAAAGATCATAGTTATAAGATTCAGTCTGGCCGGTCGAAACGAAAAACCGATGGCCTAGATCCTTGATTGGGTCGGACATATTAATTTGATAGAAATGTAATTGACTCGGTTAAAATCGAGTTTTGATCGAGTTAACATGCGATTTACTCAATACGGTTGACCGATGTGGTTGGGTTTTGAAATCCTCTTACAAAATTTTTGGGTCGTCTCTAAGAAAAACAATGGGTTCCTCACCATCTAAACATAAAGTATTTTAGTATTATTTGTGTGCATTAACTTATATCTATCTAATAAATCATTCATAGCTTTTATAAAAATATTTTTTAAAAAACTTTTGTCAAACATTTTACTTTATTTTATAAACCTAAATAATTAGTGAAAAATAAATTAAAAATTTTTATTTTGCCCCTAAATTTTTTTTATACTTTATATATTTTTTTTAATTTTTATGCAATAACCAGTCGGGTCATCGATTGAACCACTAATTCATTGACCCGCAACATTGTTGGAGTCAGTGTCCGGGGTCGAGCCGACAACTATGCAAAAGATTATAAAAAGTAAGTTCGTAATAGAGACCTCTATGAAGTGTAAATGATTCAAAATTAGAAATAAGTAAATTACTTATTTTGGCGTTTAGAGCATTTTAAGGAAAGTATTTTTAAAAAAAGAAAATTAAGGAAACAAGATGTATATGGAAACTAGCAAACGTATTAAGAACATATAATTGCACGGATACATCGATCAAAAACACGGGAAAAAATATTCATCAAGTACTATTTTCTTATCATAATATAGCCAAAGGAATTTGCTAAAGGTACCCGGAGTGTTACACTCCGGGTTACCCGCCCCTTACATAAGTGAGGGGCCCATCGTGGGTCCCGCGCAAATATAATAATTCTGCCCCCTATTGTGAGGGGGGCAGTGGGGCCGGGTAACCCGGAGTGTAACACTCCGGGTACCCATAGCAAGATCCATAGCCAAATTATGTTCCAACTTTCCTACAGTAGCCGAAGATATTCATCATACACCTTCTCCAGCATTTCTACAGTACTCGAAGAATCCAAAAATTGGAGTGGGTAATCGTAGGTGCTGAGAAAATCTTGACCTTCATCACAAACTTTCTCAAAAAGATGCAACAGGTTAGACTTTTGTACGTCCACTCCATTATCACCTGATGATGATGCAGCATTCAACAGACTGTCTAAGCTGTTGCTCCTTGAAAATGCCGAAGAAACCCTAATGGGTTTCGGAACATGGAGCGTCTTGGTCTTATTCTCTCTAACTTCTGTATTTTTAGCATTACCATCATCATTCAACAGACTGTCCAAGCTGTTACTCCTCGCAAAAGCCGAAGAAAACCTAATGGGTTTCGGAACATGGAGCGTCTTTGTCTCGCTAACTTCTGTATTTTTAGCATTACCATCATCATTCAACAGACAGTCCAAGCTGTTACTCCTCGAAAATGCCGAAGAAAACCGAATGGGTTTCGGAACATGGAGCGTCTTAGTCTCGCTAACTTCTGTATTTTTAGCATTGCCATCATCATTATTTTTCTTCTCTGTTCGACTTCTGGTTATGCTGGTTTCTGGCACTATAGGTTTGGTTTTCTCTTTGAGGCATTCCATCGAAGGCTTGACTGTGCTGGTTTCTGGCACTATAGGTTTGGTTTTCTCTTTGAGGCATTCCATCGAAGGCTTGCCTGCTTTCGGTTTAATTCCTTCCTTTTTGGTGTCTTCTATGGGGCCCCATTTCGTCGAACGGTTCAATATTTTTGGTTGAATGCCTGAATTCTCGAGTTTCTTGCGCATATTTGTGTTCCAGTGATTCTTGATCTCATTGTCGGTTCGACCCGGCAATCTTCCGGCAATCAATGACCATCGATTGCCCAATAAGAAATGGAGTCTGGTAATAATATCTTCCTCGTCGGGAGTGATGTTTCCTCTCTTGACTCCGGGGCGGAGATAGTTTATCCATCTCAATCTGCAGCTCTTTCCACATCTTAGCAACCCTTTTCTTACAGAAACATCAGCAAAAATGTTACGAGCTATCGGCTAAAACTTAGTTTCAAAACCAATTTGGTCGATGAGTTTATAGAGTTTAGAAATACTAAAAATCTGTAAGAAGATTTAGAAAAAGAAATTACCGGCTTTTTGGGGGAGAGATCTCCATTGGCCTTCACCATGTTGTTGAATGTAATTTCTAAGCAAAGTGTCTTCTCCGGTTGACCATGAACCTCTCCGCAAACCCACTTTTGAACAACAAGGGGACCTTCCCATTTTGCTTCACTTACCGGAGAGAGGGTTGGGGTTGCAGTCAAGACTGCAAGTCTACACGTCACAAGCTCACCAGTGTGGCGATGCTTTTATAGAACAACGTGTTACAGAAATCAACAATACTATATGTACAATGTTAAATTATAACATTAGGTTACAATCACTCACAAGAGAGATAGACCCACGATTAAAATAATAGTGGGCTCCGCCTTCTTTGTGAGAGGTTGTAACCCAAAGAGCATTATTCTACAGAAATTGATTTCACAAAAGTTTTACACACACTTACAATGGGTGGGCCCATGATAATAAAAATTTGCCAAAATATCTACCCCTCCGGTGAGGTATTGGTGGGGGTTGCGTTTATAAGCCACGACAATCATGCCACGACAATCAGGCCTACATATACTGAAGTTTAATTCACATGGGTCCATCCCATGTGAGTATCTATTACACTTCTATCTGATTTTTTCTATACAAGCAGAAAAAATCAATACGTAATTGGTTGCAGCCCCATTTGGCCATTTGTTATTATTATTATTATTATTTTGTTAAAAATTCATTTTGAAATAGTGATTAGATGGAGAATGTGTAGTTAAAAAATAAGGAATTTTTTAAAATTTGTGTATAATTTTATTTTATCGAATAATGAGTGGTTGAAAATAAGAGAAAAATATATTTTGAAAATGATAATCAACACATAACGTCCTCACCTTTCATTATTATTATGGAAAACGTCATCACTTTTTATTTTTTTGACATTTTCATCCTTATTTCCACATTTTATTGTGCAAAATGTCATTTTTATCAATTTTCTCGATTAAAACCTATGAAATGAGACTATTAAATGGGGAATATACCCTTCTATCCCTTTTAAATTCAATGAAGCTTGAAAATTTTAAGAGTGGTTTAGGGACCACTTGGAGAGTTAACCCCACAAAATTACTTTGTTCACATTTCACCCATGTTTTTATTTTCCTAGTCTTCCTTTTAGAACAAGTGCCAGTGCTAGGGTTGGCCTTTTGAAGAAGTGTTATGCTAAATGTACATCTTTGGTGTACATCATCTTTGACATCCTCCTCACATAAGTGGTGGGGTTCACAATTTTAAAAATCGCGGACTCCACCCCATGTGAGGGGGCTATCAAAGTGAATGTGTTTGAAGAATACTGGGAAGAAATCACCCCATGTCTTAACATCTCACTTATTCATTGTACGATTCTTTGGGTTCTTGTAAAATTGAGGTAAATTTTGATTCTATGAAGAAAGATATTTCTTCCCAGTATTCTTTACTTATTGATTTTACCAAAAAATAGATTTTAATTGGATTTTGATACAAGTTGAAAAAATATATAATTGAAAAATCGATAAAAGTTTATGAAATGAGTGATTAAAATCAAGTATTGATTTTAATTTTAATTTTTATTGACTTTATAGCTAAACCAAACAAGGATTTAAAATGAAACACGCAACCCAAAACCAATTATTTTCATGACTGAAAAATGGGTCATTGAAATGAATAAGATTTTTTTTTTTTTTTTTTTTTTTTTAGCTTCATTATTTGGAAAAAAAAAATTTGAAATAGTGTTTTTTTTTTTTAAGAATGTGTGGTTAAAAAGTAAGATTTTTTTTTTTGGATTTATGTATATTATTATTTTATTAAGAGAACGTGTGATTAATAAAAGGAGAAAGAAAGGAATTAAAATTTAATAGGAACCAAAATATGATTATTACATTCTGATTTTATTTTTGATTTTCCAAGTTGCTGGGAATGTAGTGTTTGTCTTCTTACATGGCAAGTGACATGTTCAATTTGGCGTGTTCGAAATGTTAAAATTTTTGAAAAAAAAAAATTGTTATCATGTGCCTCTAGTCCTAGGTACTGAAACATAAAATCATATGGCATTCTTAAGGGGGCCACAAAAATAAAAATAAAAGAGAAATAAATAAATAAATAAAGGGTAATGCTAAACGTGTACCTCCCAAATAGAGATGGCAATGGGCCGGGTTCGGGGTGGGGCAGCCCTGTCCCGTCCCGCCCCACCATTCCCCCACTTCGTCCCGCCCTCGCGCCCTGGCCCACCTAAGACGGGGCAGGGCGGTTCGGGACGCGGACTTGCCCAGTTTAATTTTTTTTTTTTTTCAAAAATTCTCAGTTAACTAATTTTATTTTTTAAAAAATTTGTAGTTAATTATTTTTTTATTCTTCACAGGACGTTTCGGGGCTGGGCACCTCCTCCCCACCCCACCAATCTATCGGGATGGATTTTTTTCGTCCCATTCGGGGCGGGACAACACTGGGACAGGACGTGACGGATTTTTTTGCATCACTACTCCCAAATCAATCGTTACCTTCCCAACAAGTGGGAGTAGTAAGTATTAACCGTTGGGACAAGCCAGTCATTGTATATTGCAGGTGGTTAAATCATAAATAACTACATTTGTTTAATGAAAATTAAAATCAAAATTTTAATATACGGTAAAGTCAACAATTAATTTTAACTACATATTTTATAGAATTTACAATTTTTTAACAACACGTTTTATCAATTTTTATCAAAATTTGCTAAAATTTTGATTTAAAACATCACCAAATATTTTACATATAACCCGCACATATTCATAAAAATTACTATTTAAAACATTATTTTGACTAAATAATAACTATCAAACCTGAGCTAAACAACACTCGTCTCGATAGACCACAATCTCAAATGAGTTGAAAAGTTGGTTCACATTAAACTGTACCAAAGCTTGTGACTTTTAGAGACACATCGAAAATTATAGATATAACTTCCATCCATTTCAGCGTCGAAAATTAATTTCTGAAGTAAATTAATTCTCTTTCCTTCTCCGAATAATTTCAAGTTTTCCCAGCATTCTAGTGTTCATTATTATATTATTTAACAAGAGTTGTATTAAATTATGATTTGTATATCAACACAAGTATTACATTTTATTGCTTTGGAAAAAAATATTATATTTCGAGATATTTAATATTATATTAATATCAGCACAACAAACGAATTCATCGTGCAAAATTACCTGGTTCACATTTAGGGATGACAAAATTACCTGGTTCACATTTAGGGATGACAATTGGCCGAGCCAGCTATATTTCGATATATTTAATATTATATAAATATCAGCACAACAAACGAATTTATTGTGCAAAATTACCTGGTTCACATTTAGGGATGACAATTGGCCGAGCCAGCTATATTTCGAGATATTTAATATTATATTAATATCAGCACAACAAACGAATTCCACCCATTTTGTTTTAATGCTCCTAGTTGGTCAAGTTATGGCCCTTTGTCTTAACATATCTAATATAACTTGAAAATAACTCCATCAAGTCAATACAAAATAAAAAATAAAAATAAAAAAATGGATTACTTCTAGACATATGATTAAATGAAGAAGCTCTGTTAAATATGTTGACTCGACAATTGAATTGATTCTGTTTTATTTTTAGAGTAATCACTTTATTTTAATATTACCAAAAGACACGTAGGTCGAAATATTGGAAATTCATTAAATATATATGTATCATAAAGATGATTGCAATTCACGGACATGCATTGTGTGATGTGGTAACCTGTGAAAATGGAGAAGATTGAAATGGAAGGTCAAATTTTATCGTCATTAATACATGGCAATTTAATGGGACCACTCCATTTGACAGATAGCGATTTTTTGGCCTTGTGTGATAGAAATTTCAAACAAACCATTTTACCAACTCTAAAACAAAATTGTCAAAATGAGATTGGATTGGTAGATTTCATCCAAAAAATCGACCACAGTTCCTTTTACATAATATTTTAAAACCATTAAAACAAGAAACAACCTGCCCACAAGCTTCAAACCAAGAATCGGCCTATTCACTTAACAGTTTTGTTTTGTTTTTTTTTTTTTCTAATCGGCCTCAATTTAGCCCTAAATTTGAACTTTTCATTTTTCGGGTTGATGTGGTTAAAATGAGAGGTTATATTGCCACTTCAAAGTTTCACCATTTTTAATTGCACTAAAGGTCTCTAATCTTCGTTCGTCTTTGTATTTATGTCTCCAACTTAAGCCATTGTTTGATGGCCATTATTTAGGAAAAATGATATTTTGAATAGTGATTTTTTGAAGAATGTGTGGTTAAAAAATAGGAAAATTTTTTCAATTTACGTGTAAATTTTTTTTTTTTTTTNAAATTTTTTTTTTTTTTTTTTTTTGATAACCGTGGATGTCCAGGCCAACTTGGACGCACCTCGACTAATTCCACGGAGCCCTGAAATTTACGGTCGAGTACTCACCTCAGTGGCCCTGAGGAGACTTGAACTGATGACCATTGGGGAACAAACCTAAGACCTGACCAATTGAGCAACCCCTCAGGGTTACATGTAAAATATTTTATTGTGTGAATATGTGATTAAGAGAGATAAACAGTTTTATTTTAAAGAGACAAACGTGGTTCAATGACATTCTAATCCTCAAACTTTTAGTAAAACTAGTCTTGTTTTTTTAGGATAAAGAGTCTTATTTACAAATAAGCAAAATAAATAAATAACAAGTACAAAAGTACAATAGAATACTTATCTCTTATTTCAATACTTGCTTATAGAATATTTGGATAGAAATCATAATTAGGAATTAGATGTGCAAACTACTAGTAGATTGATGATAATAATTTCTTAAAGAATACGTACTACAAGAGAATGAAAAGTTCTGGAAGCATGTGATGCACGGAAGCATATTACGGACGGATTCATGGAGAATAATGGAAAACTAAACATCAAAACTAGTTGGTTCCAAACATGTACTATGTACATCCAAACTTAAATGCATTTAACACTCTTGAAGATTTGGATTTTCAAACCATGACATATATGTAGAAAACGAGTGTGTATTATAAATAAGAAGTAGACAAAGATATTCATCATACACCTTCTCCAGCATTTCTAGAGTACTCGAAGAATCCAAAAAATGGAGTGGGTAGAAAACGAGTGTGTATTATAAATAAGAAGTAGACGAAGATATTCATCACACACCTTCTCCAGCAATTCTACAGTACTCGAAAAATTCAAAAATGGAGTGGGTAATCGTAGGTGCTGAGAAATCTTGACCTTCATCACAAACTTTCTCAAAAAGATGCAACATGTTAGACTTTTGTACCTCCACTCCATTTATTGTTGAAATGTTGTTCAAAATGAGTAAAAACCATGTGAGAATGAAGAGGAATGAAAAGAAGAAAATTGGGGCCAAATTGGTGAACTATGCGTCCGCATAGTTCAAGGGACTATGCGGTCGCATAGTCCCATACCGGGACTGGACTTCCCGAATTTGAGAAGCCTATGCGGTCGCATAGGCTTAGCCTATGCGACCGCATAGGGCAATTTTTTGGCAGTTTTTTGTCCGTTTATAGCCGTTGGTTTTTCAAAGTTGGTGACTTTTCATCCTATTTTGACACCATTCCGTGGACAACTCTTGAGGGCTATAAATAGGTGATTCCTACTCATTTGATATAATGAAAAAACATTATTGAAACATTATTCATTCCATTGTTAGAGAAATTATAGTTCTTCATCATATTCAAACTTCTTTATTGTGTTCTTGAGTTTTGGAGGATTTCACTAAGTGTTTAAGTGATAATCCTTTACAAGGCTTGTTATAATCCTACAAACCATTTGCCATTACCTTTAAACACTTATTTCAATCCGAGAGGGGGCAAATATCGTTTGAGGACAACGATATCGCGGTCAAGCTTTCTACTTCGATTTCGGTTTCTTTGTTCATATTGTTGCTGTATACATTTGGTGAGTTTCTTCTCCAACCTCGGTGTTAATTTCCAACATTTATCACTTGATGATGATGCAGCATTCAACAGACTGTCAAGTTGTTGCTCCTCGAAAATGCAGAAGAAACCCTTATAGGTTTCGGAACATGGAGCTTCCCAGTCTCGCTAACTTCTGTATTTTTAGTATTACCATCATCATTCAACAGACTATCTAAGCTTTTACTCCTCGAAAATTCGAAGAAAACATAATGGGTTTCGGAACATGGAGCGTCTTAGTCTCTCTAACTTTTGTATTTTAGCATTACCATCATCGTTCAACAGACTGTCCAAGTTGTTACTCCTTGAAAATGCCAAAGAAAACCTAATGGGTTTCATAAGCCACGAGAATCATGCCATCGTACGGTTAAATACATAATTGGTTGCAACCACATTTATTTATTTTGTTAAAAATGCATTTTGAAATAGTGATAAGGTGGAGAATGTGTAGTTAAAAAATAAGGAAATATTTTAAATTTGCGTGTAAATTATGTTATTGAAGAATGCATGATTGAAAATAAAAGAGAGAAAAATGTATTTTGAAAATGGTAATCAGCACATAACGTCCATACATTTAACTATTATTATGGAAAACGTTATTTTCTTTTATTTTTTGACATTTTCATCCTTATTTCCACATTTCATTGTACAAAATGTCATTTTCATCAATTTTCTCAATTAAAAGCTATGAAATGAGGCTATTAAATAGGGAATATACCCTTCTATTTAAATAAAAGAATAAATAAGAAGAAAGAATTAATTGTAAACATATCCTCAAAGTTTTTTAAAAAAATGCAAACGAGTCCCAACTAAATTACATAATGTCCCTACCTTTCACTATAATTGTGAAACATATCCTTACCTTTCATTTTTTGGTATTTTCACCCTATTACATCTTATTGCGTAAACTATCTTTTCTTCCATTTTTATCTAATTTCTCAATAAAAATTATAAAATGACGAATATACCCTCATATTAAAATAAGTGGAATATGAAATTAAGCTCCTTTACCAAAAAAGAATTTGTTATCCTACTTGATCGACGTTCACATGGAAGTGGGATCAATGTGAATAAAAAATTCCAAAAAAGTGCTCTCCACCCCCTACTGCGAGTATGCCATCAAGGAGGGCGTCAAACTCTCCTGGTAACTTAGCAGCATTGGAGAATATGATACCATTAGTGACTTGTAACGCCTTAGATCCTAATACTCGAAGAGCTATTAATTCTTCATCTTCTAACTTTCGCAGTTCGTTTAAATTTTTAAAATGCTTCAAAAGATTTACAATTTAATTCAAGCGTCGGTGCGGAAAGAAAAAATTTCATTTTTACAAAATTTGAAAGTGGAAAAAAACTTAAAAGAAAATATAATAAAAATGAACTTTTAATGTTAAATCAAATAACTTGTTAAATTGTTGGAAAAATTGATTTGTTGCGCAAAAATGGTTAACCTACTTAACTTACTCAGAAAATTGTGAAATTTAACAGTAAAGTACCTAACCTTATAGGCAAGATCCATTTAAAATTTCATGGTCAATCTCCTTCGGTTGCTATGTCAAATGATACAATGAAATGGACTACTCGACGAAACATGATTCACCGTCGCTGTTTTTTTTTTAAAAATTAGAATAAATTCATTAGACATGCTATGAAGGTGATTCAAATTTCTATGGTTAAGGAACTCACAGGGCTTTCAATCCTGTTTTTATTCAAGTTGAAATTCATATTATAATTCAAGATATCGCATTTTTTGTGGCTAGATGCAATCTGAAA
>CAIGRF010380413.1:0-15555 GCA_903798235.1 Fraxinus ornus | reverse complement strand
AAAAATAGTAAAGGATAATGGAACCTTCACAATCAAATCCCTTTCCCACCACTTACAATTTCAAAACCACATATCATCAAAACCCACCTTGTTGCTGTCCAAATCATCTTGTAGAATCTTCTCTCAAAATCTCAAAAGTCAAGTTTCCTTTTTCCAACATGAGGACTCATTTTGTTAAGAGTTTTCAATGTACAATATGGTGGATAATTAAAGAAATCTTTTCTAGAAGAAACATATTCAGATTTGAAATTATGCACTCCATCTGCTCGACACATTTCCTGGGTTTAAATGCAGCCTTCAGTTTCATCCTTTAAGGCACATAGAAGAAGTCCACCCGAGAGCAAAAATTGCCTTTATCAGCCGTGTAGAGGCCACCTCTCCAGATTATTCTCACTCAAATCTTTTATCCACCACACATGATATTTTTGCAACCTCCGGCAAAGAGTGTTAAGTTGGTCGGCGATGCATGGTTTTAAATCTTGCTATGTCTACTATGTGGCTACATTGAATATTGATGGAGAGATGACAGTGATGGTGGCGTGTTTGAACCAAGATACATTGTCCATTCAACTTTTCTAGTTGTGTTTGTCTGATAATTGGTCCTTCTTCTGATATTTTCGCAGCTCACTTTCTCTTCAAATTTTGGAGGATCACGTACCATTTCCGGGGTCAGGTTGGCCCATAATGTGATTGGGTTTTTCTTCTTTCCATTGTAGCCCAATGGTTCACAGTAAAAAAGTGCCTAAAGATTTGTTTTGGGCTCTGTTCTTGAACTATTCTCAATTGGGCCTAGAGATTTACTTTCTTGGGCCCATGGCATCTTAGCATGTCCAGAATGCTTGTTCTTTTAGGATTTTTATAGGAGTCTTCTCAACAGTCCTATTTGGCGGGTAATTATTCTCACACAACTACCTCTGTTCTCAGCGACCTTTGTCGGAGATTTCTCAAAAGATAATCCCGCAAAAGCATGCATTTGCAACCATTGAGCCACTCCAGCACCTTTCTCACACTCCAACTACTGGGGATACACCATACAACATTAACAACGCACGCAGAAAAGGGTACAATGCAGTTTGAAAAGTTTTTATCAATGTTAAGAAAAAATCAACTGTATAATAAATGGGGATTGAGACATGAATTGGCTGGGAAGCTCACCTTCTGCTGTGACTAAGCAGATAACATGTTTGGTAAAAAGCTTGACCAAACTTCCCGCTGCCGACCATCGGCCTCAAAAAGTTATATACTTCCAGCAACAACCTTCGAAGCGAGCATATGTCCCTGCTTGTTTTCCTAAAGGCATGTGCATCCACCATCTGCAGCAAGGGTATCAAGTTTGACTACAAAACCAGCCACGACTGACCTCCATTTCTAGCTACGGGATTCTAATTTAGTGTTGAGGCACACAATCATACACATTGTGGACTGTGAAGAGAAATTCAGCATTATGGGCTATCCTATGAGTTCAATAAAATACCCAATCGAATTCCCAGCTTGAGAGCAGCCAGGGCAGAATATTCATTTGGTCTTGATATTTTGGCTTCCCTGTTTGGTATATAGGTCGCCACAACTTCAATCCTTAGCATATGTTGAGCAGTTGGTTTGATCAGCTAGTACAAAAATCAGCTACAATCAGTTGCACTTCATGACTAGTCACTCTCCATGTAATAATCAGTTCGGCTATGTGTTTACTACGTGCCTTCCAAGAAACAAACATTTGAATAACTTCAAAGAACTAAGAGGGTGTTGTATATATTAGCTTTGCTATTGTCCCGATTTCATTATTTTGAGATGTCATCAATACATGGCAAGTGCTTAACCAAATGCCTAATCTTATCATTGAAGGTGAGCCCTAGCTCGTGATTTTCTTGTTATCGAAGGCAAGCTCCAGCTCGTGGATTTCTTATCATCAGAGACAAAATCTTGAAGTCCTCGTTCTTTGAATAAAGAAAGAAGCGATATTTTGAAGTCCTCGTTCCTTGAAAAAGGAAAAGGCAATCTCCGTTCCTTGAAAAAGGAAGAGGCGATTATCTCAAGACTCCGTTCCTTGAAAAAGGGAGAGGCAATCCCCGTTCCTTGAATAAAGAAAGAGGCGATACTTGGAGTCCTTGTTACTTGAAAAAGGAATGGGCAAATTGCCACATGTTTATCCCAGGCTTCGCGAGATCCTTATTCCTCACCTCTCACTACCGTCGAGCCTAACTATAAGACCTCGTCATTTCGAGGTCAGTTTATAAGACTCCGATAGTTCGAGATCTATACACGGGATGTTTATTCTCCGCCTCACCAGATGTTTATCCCTGGCTTCACGAGATGCTTATTCCTCACCTCTCACTACCTCGAGCCTAACTGTAAGACCTCATTAGTTCGAGGTCAGTTTATAAGACTCCGATAGTTCGAGATCTATACGAGGGATGTTTATTCCCCGTCTCACCAGATGTTTATCCCTGGCTTTATGAGATGCTTATTCCTCGCCTCTCACTATTGTCGAGCCTAGTTGTAATACCTCGTCCATCCGAGACCAGCTTATAAGACCTCGATAGTTCGAAAGCTACTTGCCAGATGCTTATTCTCCACAACACCAAATACTTAAGTATGACAAGCTTATACAAGCTTATACATCTCCATCAACGGTTAAAGTATGACAACCTCTTACGTTATATTCAGATTTTATATGGCGAACCCATATGCTACATTCAGATCTATCATGGCGAGCCCATAAGTGAGCATCGTCTCTACTATTTATACATTTAGAGCATCTACACCTTCATGGTCTCGTCCTCTTTAGCAAAGGCCTTGCCTCGCCTTATTCAGCCTCATCACAGGCTTCAGGTATTTTATTATGGCTCACCCTCTTCAGTAAGGGCCTTGCATCGCCTTATTCAGCCTCATCACAGGCTTCGAGTATCTCATTATGGCTCACCCTCTTTAGCAAGGGCCTTGTCTTTCCTTATTCAGCCTTATCACAGGCTTTAGCTACTTCAATATGACTCACCCTTTTTAGCAAGGGTCGTGCCTAGCCTTATTCAGCCCCATCACAGGCTTCAGCTACTTCAATATGGCTCGCCCTCTTTAGCAAGGGCATTGCCTCTCCTTATTCAGCCTCATCACAGGCTTCTGGTATTTCATTATGGCTCGCCCTCTTTAGCAAGGGAATTATCTTGCCTAATTCAGCCTCTTCACAGGCTTTTGATATTTCATTATGGCTCGCCCTCTTCAACAAGGGCCTTGCCTCGCTTTATTCAGCCTCATCACGGGCTTCGGGTATTTCATTATGGCTTGCCCTCTTTAGCAAGGGTCTTGCCTAGCCTTATTCAGCCTCATCACAGGCTTTGGGTATTTCATTATGGCTCGCCCTCTTTAGCAAGGGCCTTGCCTCGCCTTATTCAGCCTCATCACAGGCTTCGGGTATTTCATTATGGCTCGCCCTCTTTAGCAAAGGCCTTGCCTAGCCTTATTTAGCCTCAATATGGCTCGTCCTCTTTAGAAAATATGTATACCACATTATCAACATTATCAATATGTTATTTTCTTCATGTTAGCAACACTATTACATCGAATTGTTCGAGCATATAGCCTACAATACATGGTAGACTTTCGGCATATTGTATATCTTGGAGACATTTGATATGTCATCATTCACCTTATTGTCATGAGCAATTTGAGGGCAAATGGACCCCAAATTTATATGGTATATGTGCAGTGTATATATTGTATTGTATTATAGGATTAGTTTAGTCCATATTACAGAGGAGATGCTGCTGAAATTTCGACAAATTATATGCAATATATACCTTTTGAGGCAATTCGTAAGTCATCGCTTATTCAAGCTCGCACATATATTTTTTGTGGTAGTTCGTAAGTCCTCATTTATTGTAACGGTTTATATTCTCAAGGTAAGTCCTCGCCCATTTGGGATTGATGCATATTTTTTAAGGCGATCTTTAAGACCTCGTCTCTTGATAGCTTATACTTCAAAGTCCGACCAGCACATGAATGTATGACTCGGACTTAGGGGACTGATGTTATACACATATATTACGTGTCATGTTCAGATGGAGATAATCCCACATTGACCGACTTGACTATTTATACTTCAAAGTCCGACCCGCACATGAATGTACGACTCAGACTTGGGGGATTGATGTTACACCATAAATTACGCGGCATCGACTATTTAATTACAGTGTGCATATTTAATCAAGTCGAGTATTTTTGGGCCTAAAATTGGGTCTGACCCATTAGGCCCACAAGCCCATTTACATTTCACTTCTCTATTTATATGCGTATCCATTTCATTTTAAGGGGGATGATTCCCAAACCCTATCATTTTTCTCTCCACATGGAGGGGACGTGGTAGGGGATTCTGTTGGACCATTTTTTGGGGTCAAAAAATGTGTTTGCCATATTGCTGTGAAAATCGGCCGTCATCTTGAGAAGAGAAATTGATGACTTTCTTTTGATTTTTCGGTCCCCTCTTTGTACCTTCATTCATTGTTTTGCTCGTGACATTGTGACTTGTAAATCAACACCGTTATCCTATCCTTTGTGGGTGAAATTGAGAAGCAACTGAGGTAAATAAATAGGTTGTCGGTCGAAGCCATTTGATTGGTTATTTGGTAGAAAAAGTAACATGAAGTTGAGTCCAGCAGTCATTTTTTCGAAGATCTTGGAGCGAGCTTTGCGACAATTTGAACATCGTAAAAGAGATTTTGCTAGGAAGGCTACGAGAAGGATAGAGGTGTGATGTCGGTAGAGTGGTCATAGCAGTGTAAAACTAAAGGACCTATAGGTTGTAATTTCATGACCTGTAGTACTTGAATCAAGCCCTTCTTGCTAAACAAACTTTGGTGCTTATTTAATATACCCTCTTCATTAGCAACTATAATGGTTTAAGGTGGCCTGTGGAAAATGGAGAAACCATCAATGTTCATGAGGAGCCTTGACTCCCTAGGCCAACATCATTCCAACCGAGCTCAGTCCTATGGGAGCTATTCTCATCTACTGGAGCATGAGATTCTGATCAGATACCATCAATTCCATTGGGCACACATCTAGAATTTATTGATTATTATAAGATATCAAGAAAGTATCAAATCCATCAATATAATGATAAGTAATTTTCATAAATAATTAACAAATTATTATTGGAGAATACAACGCTGACATAATTAAAAGTGTTCAATCAAAGTAGCAACTCTTTTAGTGAGATGATCATGTTTTCTATCATACTACATGTTAAAATTGGCTTGTGACCCGAGTTCTTATTGAGTATTTGATTGAAAATGCTGTTAGAGGAGTATTGAGAGTTGGTAGTGGATTTGAAGATGTCTTCAAAGAGTCTAACGTGAATTTGGGTCATATTTCATCCCAAATTCTCCATTATTGATTTTACCTATTGCATTGGAATTTCATCTTATATTAAACTCTTCATATATTAATTATCCTAGTATTTAGGAATTCTTTGATTATAAATATGTGATGTACAACATATATTAAATTTGACCAATTGTGCAATTAGTTTTTGGTCCAAAGAGATCTTTATAACTCCTTACTATTGATTACAGTGAATTCTCCGCTTCCACCCCTGGTTTTTCTGGATTTGAGTTTTCACATAAATCTTGTTTTCTTTGTGATCCATTATTTTCATATTACTCATATTATTATCGTCTTCAATTTTTTGGTCGGATTCATAACAAGTGGTATCAAAGTTAAAGTTTTTTTGGCGATTTCTTGGAAGGTCCAAATTGGATATTAAAGCGGGTTTGAACAAAGTCAATTGTTTTAGGGATGAAAACTATGAAATTTGAGATTCCTCTTTTGGAACGCAAACGAGATTTCTTGTTATCGCAGATTTTTGTTTTGATGCTGAAAGAAAAGCAATGTAAGGGTCCGTTATATATCTTGGAAGGTTCGACGATCACTTTGGATGCAACTGTAGAGTATGATTTGATAAGTGGTAACTCGAGTAGAGTTGGTTGTGATCAGATTACTCGTGGTGATGCAAGCAATGATATTGAATAACTTCCCAGTGGTTTAGGTGGATCTAGTTGTAATCTTGTTGATCATGTTGCTCGTGGTGTTTTGAACAGGTATGACAATTCAGGTAGAGTTGGAACTGTTTATGATGATTCGAATAGGTTTGGTGACTCGGCTGAGCTAGTAATGAACGGAATAAAGGTAATTCTACTGGTAAATAGGCTAAAATTTGTTCATAGCTACTGAGTATGCCCGGAGGGGCATGGTTGAAGAGGTGGAGTAATTTGGTGGAGTGTTTTGTTTGGAGAATTTTGTTAGAGTTTAAGAGTTAACTTGTATTCTTTGCAATGTAATTCGTGTCAATGTGGAGTTTGTTAAAACTGGGTTGTGATCTGAATTCTTGTTAAATATTTGATTGAAAATACTGTTGGAAGAGTATTGAGAGTTGGTAGTAGACTTGTAAGAGCTCAAGGTGAATTTGACTCCTACTTCATCCCAAATTCTTCATTATTGATTTTACCCATTGTATTTGAACTTCACCTTATATTAAATTTTCCCTATATTAATTCTCTTAGTATATTAGGAATTCTTTGGTTATAAATATGAAATGTACAACACATATTCAAATTGACCAATTTTCCAATAGTTATTGGTTCAAAGAAATCATTTGTAACTCCTTACTATTGACCATAGTGAATTCTCAGCCCCTACTCGTGGTTTTCCCGAATTTGAGTTTCACGTAAATCTTGTTTTCTGTTTGGTCCATTATTTTCATATTACTCATATTATTATCGTCTTTAATTATTTAGCCGAATTCATAACACTACACAACAATGACATAATGGAAGTTGAAATCAAACTACAATCTCATAAAAATTAAGGGTTTTACATTTGAGAATTGGTGACTAAAGCAATTTTGATTTTTCTTCGTATTTGCATTGATTGAGTTAACAATTTGATACTCTTGGATTTTTTGAAATCTAATTATTACACCATTTTAATCTAGTGAAAATATTCAAGGACTACAAAAAATTATTGGTACATTTTTGTTTCAACAATTAGATAGTTCTGATCTGCCTGCGTAAAATTTATGTGCACAGTCCCCAAAAAGTTACGCCAAAGAATAAAATAAGTGTACATAGAAGAATTAATTTCATTACAAATTACTCAACGAGGATTGTTGCTAGGATATGTCATACGACTATACAAACTACCTTGTTCAGAGTACATTTCAGTAGTAATTTCTTGATCTGTTATTGTGATATCATATAGGTCTGATTGTTCTCTCAACAACGCCATGTTTTCTTCTGCATTTCCTTGTTGATTCCAAGGGTGTTTTGTATATTTCCTTAATCCTTCCAACTCCATTGCCACTTCTTTCATCGTTGGTCTTTCATCACTCTTCAAGTTGAGGCATCTTTTGATTATCTCACCAACAGCTTGCAGTTCTTCCAAACTACCTTCCCTCAAAATCCGAGGCTCTAGAATTCGAAAAAATCTGTTTTCTTTAATGGACATAATGAAATATGTAGCCAAGTTCCTCTCTTCTTCGGATTTCGTAGGTGAAAGGGGTTTCTTTCCTGTCATAAGTTCGGCAAGAACCACTCCGAAGCTATAGACATCACTTTTCTCTGTTAATTGGCTCGTGTGGAAGTACTCGGGGTCTAAGTAACCTAGGGTTCCTTGAACTAGTGTTGTTACTTGTGTTTGGTCTAAGGGAACCAATCTCGACGCTCCAAAATCTGATACTTTAGCAGTATACATATTGTCTAACAATATATTGCTCGACTTGACGTCTCTATGAATAATAGGCATAGTAGCTGCTGAATGAAGATAGGATAATGCACCAGCAGCTTCGGCAGCAATTTTTAACCTATTTTCCCAAGAAAACCATGGCATTTCACCATTATTATGTATATGGTGAAAAAGTGTGCCATTTGAAACAAATTCATATACGAGAAGAGGAACTTCAGCCTCTAAACAACATCCCAACAGTTTCACAACGTTTCGATGGTTAACCTGGGTAAGAATAACCACCTGTCGAATATAAAAATCTAAATTAATAAGTTTGTCCCTTGTAAACCACTTAATTTAAAATGAAGTAGTTCAATATGGTATCTTATAGCATGCAATGATTCATAGCACCCAATGATATGTGTTCCAAGTGTCGACCTAGCCATTTATGAAAATTGTGAATATGATGCCTTTAATGACAGACAAAATCTGGACTGCATGTAAGAGGGTGAGGAATGTGTTGGAAGACAAAAAAATTTAATAAAATAATTTTATTTTAATTTAATTTTATTATTATTTTGTAATAGTTCAAGTTTTAGACAAGCTGTTGACCATTACCTCATTAATGAATTGCTCAATTTGGTTCTGATCCATTATTCTTGACTTCTTTATTGCGACTACACGATCATCAGATAAAATTCCTTTATAAACTGTACCATAGCCACCTCTGCCAAGAATCCGATCATCTGCATACTTGTTGGTGGCTTTCTCAAGTTCTTCAGCAGAAAATATTTTGGTTGATTCTACTCCTCCCTCATTTGAAGAAATTTGCTGCTTCAAAAGTAGCCCGCCGTTTTGATGGAAGAATTGTTCTCTCATTCTAACAAGCTTCCTTCTCTTGACGCTAAAATATAGCCATGTCATAGCAATGATTATCGACACAAAGACCATGCTGAAACCTGAAATATCACATAAAACACATAATGAACAAAACTTCAACGTAGAAACGACAACATGAAAATGATATATTGTAATATTTACTATCCTATAGTGACAAAATGAAGTTTCCTGACTTTCTTGAAAATTTTGGACATAAAGTCAACAACCAAGCACAACTTCTACCATATTGTACTCTTTTATTATTATTATTATACAAGAAAATTAATATAACAAATAGCTTTCTATCAATGCAAATAATAGTTAAGATTATGTAAATTGACTTCCATTTTTTTTTAATAATTAACAAAAGAATCACCTAGTGAAAACTTAATTATTGGGAACTGGGAATTCTTGGCAATGCAACCACGTCCTTCTTTTTTTCCATCGCCGGTGTATCCATGTTTGCAGGAACAGTTGAAGCTACCTGGAGTATTTGTACAAATCCCATTTTCGTCGCATGGGTTGTTCTTACATTCATCAATGTCTGTGGTACAACATCAAGGTTATCTTCATTAAACAAAGAGATATTTTTTTATATATTAAATATGTCCCTTTCATTGAAAATTGAAGTTCTGCACTTCTCGTGTGACATCTCCAAATGTTACCTAAAATACCATTTCTCCACAGGTATATTATGTCAAATTGGAGATATTCTAAGTGACTTCTGAACAATGTAAGAAAATGGTCTGGAGAGCTTGTTCTTCTTTTCGTAGGGAGTAAGTATTTAAAAATCACAAGTAATCCAAACTGTTATTTTCCAAAATAAAATATAAAAAGAGGGCCATGACAATTCTCATTGATTATAAGACTGATTAAGAGAACATCATGTAAATGAGGTTAATTAAATGTCAAAAAGCATGGATACTTTTCAATGAGAAGGACTAATATCTACTCGACTCATTCTTCCAAGTTTGATAAACCATTTTCAATTTTAATTGATCTGCCAACCGAAAAAAAAATGCTACAACCACATTTTCAAGTGCACAAAAATCTGACTATGAAGACCTTTACCAACAGAAAAATCCATAAAAAAAGGCAGTGAGTCAAACTGGTCAAGGAAAACAATGGAAAAAATAAATCTATCATTAAATTTCCCATGGAAAAGTGCAACTTAAAAAACTAACCTGTGCAGCCTGGACTTAGATACGGATTGCCCTCATATCCTGTCGAGCAATTACAGAGGTATCCACCAAGACCCGTGTCTGAATCAGCACAAACACTTTTCTGAAGACAAGCAAACACATTAGACTTCTTAGCCTCACTGCAACTCAGATTCCCAATAGCCCAATCAATAACTATTGGAACATTTTCAATTGTTCTATTCTGAAAGCTTAGATCAGTAAAATCCGAGGTTCGAAACTGAAATACATCCTGATCTCCGACAAAAGCATAACCACAAGGATCAAAGGGCCAAACGTTTGTGTGATTATTAAGACTAGCAAGTGCAGATGCAAAAGTCTTTAGGCCTTTAGGTATAGGAGTTTGGCAACAACCAATCCCCGTACAAAATCCATCATTCATATCTTTAGTATCAGAGCAAACAGAAAGGCAGCCACTGGTGAAATTCCGGCCGCTGGAGCCGATGATCACTGCCAAATCGTCGCAGCCCACCACTGTGAACTTATTTTTTTCGGAGAAGCTATAAGGTGTAACAGTCAAGTTTATGGATATGGGATTTTGCCGGGTTAATTTACCAGTCTCCGTATAGCATCGGGCAGCTACCGAATTCTTGATACGTATTTCTTTGTCGGATATATCAATAATTTCGTGATTTGTGGTGGCGAGGAAGGGCTTTGGAGGATTGAAAGTCGTGTTGCAGTTTATGTCATACCATGAGCTTATTGAACAGTTTGTTCCTATTCCTATGCCAAACGGGTAGGGCACAGTTAAGTCTCCACACTTAGATTGGCAGCCCCGCTTTGCGGTGGAGGCAGCGGCTGCGGAGACTGCAACTAACACCAGTACTGAAAGCCATAAAAAATTGAACATTGTAGCTTGTATGCTTTCTGAAAATAAGCCAAATAGTTAAATATCAAATTAAGGGATGAAATATGGAAGCTGGCCTGCAGGTAAAGAATATTTTCGCCGGCTGATTTTTCTATGATATCATGAGCTGAATTATATATATATATATAAAACTCAAGGTTGATTGAAAATCAATGACAATTCCTAAGACCTGGTACAACAAATATGTTTGGGTCTGACCATGTCAAAATTCAACAACTTTGTGGTGGAAAATATTTTTTTAGTTACAATTTCTTCTCTCACTATATAACTCGGAAAACATTTGAACTTCATGTAGGGGAGGCAATGGACCGAGCCAACAAGTTTGGGAGTGATCATGTCAAAATTCAACACCTTTGTGGTGGAAAAATATTTTTTTTTAGTTACCAATTTCATCTCTCACTATATAACTTGGAAAAAATATCACTTACATTACGACATGCAATTTTGACATATTTATATTATTGTTAGAAATGAGAGTCTTGACAATCTTTCATGCACATTAATGTTTCCAAAATATTTTCTTTCAGTCGGTTCCTGACCTCGGACAGAAACCCTTTTACCTGTACTAAAAGCAGACTTTAAAACTACAGTGCTAATCAGAGGTATTAGTAGGTCTTTAGCAATTGCGAAAATCACTGGCCATCGTCATTATTAGACATATAAGTAATCGAGTAATTCAGTAGGCAATACGATTGGTCTTGCGTCCGATGCTTGATTACATGCGGTAGACATACTACTACTAGAAGAACCTATTGCATTATATCTATAGGTATTAATGCCTTCAAATAAGTTTAATATTTCAATGTCGTCTTCTTAATATCAGGAGTAGGTGCAGAAGGCACCTGACTAATATTTGCAGACATTCGTTCAACATATAATTCATACATTTCACATAAATCTGTTCTAAATTTCTATAAGTGATATTAGCATATCAGTGGGAGGAGTAGGTGCATAGGGTATCCGATTAATATTTGTACCCATTCGTTCTGCATATAATTCATACATTTCACATAAAGTTTGTTCTAAATTTCTTAAGTGATAGGTGTATTAAAAGTTAAAGTTTTTTAAATTTGATCAATTATATATTTAGTACCTAAAAATTGTATCGAGTGTCCATGATGCATGTTAAAGGAAATAACATAGACAAGTTTTTCCAATATTTTTTAAACTTTAATTCCATAAAATATATAATTTCACTAAAATCGAGGTTATTTTTGTATTTATGAAAAATCCTTGTAATTATATAAAGACATTCAAGCACCATACATCTAGTGAGATAGTAAAATCCAAATAAAATATTTGTAGAGTCATAAAAAATTGTCAATTTTTTTTTTCAATTTTAAAAGCTAAAAGTCAATCGAATTCATTCAAAATAATGTAATCATCGTTTCTAATGTGTCTGTTGTTATAAAATTTAGTTATGAAATGTTTAATCATTCGCATGATTTTAATTATAAATAAGTGGAGTTCCATCTATGCACTGCATCACTAACAAATGTTTTCGTATTTGTCACTCAAAATTCGACACAAAACCCCTCAAATACTTGTTTTCTATTAGATGAAATCGTGATTATATTATTGTATCCCCAATTCTTTAAATTTCATTCTTAATATGTTTCAAACCATCGTGCACAATTAAATTAAAAATATGACACACACACACACACACAACGAATGTAAAATAAATAACCATCGAAATCGGGGTGCAGTACCATAGACAATTTATTGATAATTGGCTTATTAACAACGCTAGTATCACAAGAATATTCTCTAATTATGCTCATAATAGTTTTATATATATTGTAAGCGTTGTGAGAATACTCAATAATTTTAAAAACAATAATTTTTTTATGCTTGACACAAAGAGAATCTATATAGTGTGCAGTTGCAGTTATATAACCTCTTATATTAATCCCTTCCCACATATTNTCCTATATATCCGAAGTTAAAAATATAACACCCGCATATTTTTACGAATCGGTAATCAATTGTTTCTTTGTATTAAATAAATATTCTATTATATCTAAACGAAGAGTGTTTCTACTTACTGACGTACCTCGATTGAAGATATTTTTTGACGTATGAGATGAAATGTTGGTTGTCCGCTATTGCTAGAAGTAACTCAGCACCGACAATGAACTTCACCATTCCCGTTCTAACTTTCTCAATCGAATGCATCCACGTGCAAAGTGTCGTAGAAGCAGAATTTGCGCTTGGACTATCAATTTGCAGTTGCGTTTGATAGGCAGCAAGAAGCCAATGTTTGGCCGCACATGTTTTGTAGTGACGGTTAACGTGGGTAATACCAATACCCCTTTGCCATGCCATCGTTGTTGACAGAATTCACATACTGTTTTAATTAGACTCTGCGACTCCATCGACCACATGACCTGTTGGAATCAATTTAAAGTGATCCCAATATTTTGCCTATTTTTCTCCTTTCGCTTCTCTCTTACATCAAGAATATCTACTTCTTGTTTTTCCTCCTATCCGCTTCGAAAATATCAACCTCATCCAAATCAATTGGATTACTACTTCCATGAAGATCCAAATCTAGAATATTTTTGGGGATGGTTACTTCGTTGAGACCGGTAAATTCATTCTGAAATTGACTTTGCGGATACCGAACAAACTCTCATTGAATGAGTGTGGATCCATTTGTGAATTGTGATGAAATGTATAGAATATGTATTGTAATTTGTATAGCATAGACTGTATAGTAAGTAAATAAAAATTATGGAAAGAAATCAAGAATTCAAAAAAAATATGTATAAGGTTATAATTGTAATTTTGTAGTGTGATAATTGATATTGAATAATTGAAATTAAACAGTAGATAGTAGAATGTGGAAGACAGTGAGAATTGTTATTGGAATTTTGTGTGAAAAAAACTCGAAAATGGGTTGGGGTATTTATAGAGTAAAAAAGAAGGAAAAAATCATTAAAGTGGCCAAAACGGCCACTTTTGATAGTTAAACGGTCACTAAACTATAACGGTGAGCAAAATGGTCATTTTTTAAAAAAAAAATTGACTGTTTTGGCCACTGTTGTAGGTGAGCCACGAGCTCGTAGATGGCCAAAATGGCCACGTTTGATAGTTAAACGGTCACTGAACTATAACGACGAGTAAAATAGTCACTTTTTTTTTTTAAAAAAATGATTGTTTTGGTCATTACAGTGGCGAGCCACCCATGAGCCCGGGCTTGTGGCCGGTAAAAACAGCACATTTGATGGTTAAACTGGCACTGAACTATAACAGTCAGCAAAATCGCCACTTTTTAAAAAAATTGACTGTTTTGGTCACTGTAGGCGAGCACCCACGAGCCGTTCGGCTCCTTTGACACCGTTAGCTCCATGTGTTGCAATATCACCATAATACTTTTTTTAGTTATTGTTTTAAATTATCTCAACTGCATTTTATTTCATTAAAATCTTTAAATATATTGAAACTTCATTAAGAGTTGGATTAGTCTAGCTCTTCTACATACACACTAAAAATAGTTTTTATTTACCTTGACAAAAGATACTTTGTCCATATGTTTTTTGTATTTGTTGGGTAAATTGTTGTCAAACGATCTCTCGGGCGATGATGTTAAATCTGTATAGTTTACTCAGTCGGTATCGACTAAATGATCGGACAAAAGTCAACACCTCAATGAAATGACCCACCCCTAAAACTATTTGGGCCATTGGAAGTAACCAAATTTAGTTAGAGTTACTTATGGCCCGTTTCTTCGCTTTTTGGACGGCTTACAAGTGTTGGTCCATTTATTGACCCACTTACCGGCCAAACGAGTCATCGGTGGGACAAACGGAGGCCGAACCCATACTCAGCAGACATAGGCAATCCTTATTGTGTGGCACATGGATCTCTGGAGGTGACGAGTGGCAGGAATTCTGGAAGAGCTTTCTTCGGAAAAGTTGTTCGTTTTTATCATTCTGAACGTACTGATATTTCAGGTTATACTGTGGATTTTGGACTGATTTGACCCTGGACTCTTGGCTTGCGATCATCGATCACTCGTATTGGTATATTTACTGAAAATTTAGGGCTAATAGTGGTGTCCTTAAAGCAGCAGATTCGCATCTCTCGATATTTACGGACCTTCAAATGTGGTCCGCTCTGGTAAATTGACTTATTTCGTTTAAATTCCAGCATGGTACATTGTCATGTGGGGTGACAATATGATTGAGGTAACCATTGTTTGTACTAAAAATTAGGAATTACTTACTCTTACGTGTTGAAGTATTTATTTTGATAAAATTAGTTTAGTATCTTTATGATATACTGTGTATGAAAATATTTATTTGACATATATGTTTTGTTGGACCGTTAATTCCATTAGAATACCTAAACCTTACTTGTTTGAACATTCCATTGATACTGAGATCACGAATCTCACGAAACCCTGGAAATCTAGAACGGTGTATATTGTCTGCGACCCTAAGACTATTTTGTATGGCTTAATTGTGATTATGTGCATTTTTTGATTGATTTGTTAAAATGAAAACTGACAATTTTGATTTGGGATTTTTTACCGGAAAATGTGATTTTTTAATCTGGCAATAAAAAATTAGAGGTATTTTGGTTTAACGAAATGTTTTAAAAGCTATTAACGGCAATTTTTTCAACTAATTTTTCAAATGAACAAAAAGCAGAACCTAATGAGCATGTTTGAACTTCAATCATTTTACACTTGTTCGATGTTGTATTGAGAAAAGTGGGTAAACTTAAAACCACTAAAGAACTCTGAAAAAAATTGGAAGACTTGTATATGCTTAAATCTACTATGAACAAGCTTTACTTGAACGCTTTTTTAATTATAAAATAGATCCTTCAAAGGATCTTGATGACAATTTAGACGCGTTTAACAAACTTGTTCAAGATATTATTAATTGT
>CAIGRF010380403.1:0-12797 GCA_903798235.1 Fraxinus ornus | reverse complement strand
AAGAAAAACAGAGAATGAAAAGAAAACTGAAAGTTCTGGTTGTATGTATCAGCAGCGTACGAGTGCCAACTTATAGCGAGAAATTCTCCTAAAGTTTCTCGACTAATAAAATTGAAAGACCAACATGTTCCTAAACTTATTCACCAAACAAGAGACCAATTCTACTAAACTGACTCCTAAATTATTGGAAACAAGTGACTCATTCAACATTATATATGGCAGCACTAAGTTGCACTAATTTGTAACAGCAATTTCATTCAAAAAAATAAAAATAAAAATCCAAGACAAGCACTTACGATAGAATCAAAATCCAAGTCTCTACAGTAACCGAAGGTTCTTTAATCTTTATTATAGATATTCTAGATATTCTTCCATTTCCATCCTACATATCCTCCATAATAGTGTACAACGAACCAAAAAGACATTATTCTTCAACATTTAATTATAAAATTCTGCTCCTTGCCTCAAAAGAATACATATAATCAAGCTTAACCAGTTCAAAATTGTGGAAGGACGTGATTTTCCATAAATCTAAATGGAAGATTTTTAAGCTTGGCGCGAGACGGGTAATATCTGCCGTACTCATTATCTGAGGCATAATAGAGGAACTCGAATTTAGTTCGCCAGTTTGATCAAGATGTTAAAGAATTTACAGGTCAGCATCTTCATCTTTGTCAAGAGAGGCAGACAGGAAGCTAAAGATGAAGCCGTCTAGATCACCTTCTAGTACAGAATTGGGATGAGAAACCTCATAATCAGTCCGATGATCCTTCACCATTCGGTAAGGCTGCAAACAGGAATGTTAAGAAAGCAGCAGTTATGGACTTAGGGTATCTGCGTAATCCGGGATACTCCCAAAACATATTAGAAAATGAACAAAAGTTTCAAATGCATACATGAAGGACATAAGAACGTATTTGGCTGCCAAAATTTATGTCGGTGAGGGATTGTGTGTGCTCTGCATTCATCTCAGCTTGACGCTGCATCTCAAGCCGGTCCAAACGAGATTGAAGTACGGCCATGGCAGAAGCCTTATTTTGATGCTGAGACCTGTTGTCGGAACAAGTCCATAACTTCAAATTAAGCTTCATGTCTTGCACTAAAAAAGGTTGGGTTAAAAACACAGTGAGTCACCCAATTATGGCACTGTTTCACTTAGGTCCTCGCTTTTTAATGCCCAAGTCATTGAACTTTCTTATCTAGGCATTCTGTTTACTTCAGTCCACCAAAATATTGAAAATGCTGACACGGTAGTATTGGGGGGAAGGGGGGTTGAGGGGACTCCGGGTATTTGGGAATGATCATCAAATTTTCCTTTTCTATACGTATATTTTTTCTTGGATTGGTTACTTTGGAAAAGCACATTTAGAAAGAACTAGTAGCTTAACAAGATGTGACTTTGTGCCTAGTTAGACACAATAAAAAAAACGCATTTGTGGATTTTCAACTCCATTTATAGTTTTTACTAGTCACCTAATATCCATTAATTCAGCAGACGATGTGTCTAAAGTTCATCGATTAATTTGAAGAAAAAACAGTTTGGTGACCAAAATGAAACAATACCATAGGTGGTCAACCACAGCTTTTTTAATTAGAAAAGGCAGCATACCTTTCATTTTGACATGAGGCACTTACTCCAGTAGGAATGTGAGTTATCCGCACAGCACTCTCAGTTGTGTTAACATGCTGACCCCCAGCTCCCCCAGCTCTAAATCGCTCAATCCGAAGGTCAGATTCATTAATTTGAACACGGGAAAATCCATCACCTAGAATTGGAATTACAGCTACAGAAGCAAATGAAGTATGCCTGCGCTTATTGCTGTCAAATGGTGAGACACGTACTAAACGGTGTGCCCCAACTTCTGATTTGGCATATCCGAATGCATACTCGCCGTCAACTCTGATTGTTGCTCGCTTAAAGATGTAAGTGTGTGAAGATTAGGAAATGAATAGAAATTGTCACAAAAACAATCAAGACAATAATTAAAATAAAAACAAAAAACAAAAATCAAGTGAAATTCACATCTAGGATACTCTAACATTGGCCTGTTAAAAATGAAAAGTAATGAAGACAACGAAACAAATAGCAATTGACAATAATCATACAAGAAAATATTATGAAAAATGATTTGTCTTATGTTTAAACTTACTAACATCTGACATCGTCAAAAAAGTTTGGAGGAGAGGCATAAGGCATTTGTTCGGTATACAAACTACTTCCTATTAACAAGATTTATCACACAAAGGGAGCAGAAACGACAATCAACTGCTGTCCAGGAGAAAATATAGCGCTCTCAAACTCCTTTAAACATGAGAAAATATTAAACATTATAAACATAAAAGGTGGTAAGTACATGAACCTTGATTCCTGCCATCTCGCCAGGCATTTCATCCACAACGGTAACTCCAAAGCCTCGACGTTCAGCCCACTTCTTATACATCTGCATGACCAATGAAGCCCAGTCCATGCTCTCAGTACCACCAGCTCCGGCTTGAACCTATAAATATAATAAATAATAAATAAATAATTTCACCAAATTGATTTAACAAGTGAAATCATATCTAGATAATAATAAGGTTACAGAATCCACCAAGAAATCATGAAACAATCAAACATTTTTACAAGGACAAAATTCAGAAGCAAATACCTATTGATAATTAAATGCACTTACAAGGTGGCCATTACTAAAGTTTACCTCAATGAAACAAGAAGAAGTGTCATGCTCCCCAACTAACAAAGCTTCAAGCTCTTTTTCCTTGATGATTTTTCTCATTGTAAGTAGAGCCTTTTGAGATTCCTTTTAATTAGAAGAATAATAAGTTAATCTCACATGCAACTCATGAGGACAGAATCATCTTTTCAATAATTAAATCATCCCCAAAACTAAAACACCACCAAAGTGAATTGTGAATATAGATTACTTTTGTATTACACACAACATTAAAGGAAAGCATTCCATGTGACTCTCCAAAGACCAACTTTTCTATTTCTATTTTCTTGTACTTAAAATTATTATATGAATTAATCTATTGTTATTTAAATTCTATTATATTAACTACACACACACACACAAAAATCACATTTTCACCCCCAACAGACTAAAGTCATTTAATTCAATGGTAATTTAGGACCAAATACATCACATGATCCAACTAAGCTTTCCAAGAGACCTAGATAGGGGAAATTAAGATTTATGATCCAATCATTTTTTTAAAAATGTGTTAGGCATTATTGAAGCCGGCTGAAGTTTGGAAAGAATAATGAAGCATTATGAAAACTCTAAACAGAAAAGAAGGATACATGCCAAGAAAGAGAATAATTGAGGCCCCACCGATTCCAAGTCTGCATCATTCTCTTCCTGAGCAAGTTTTATCATATCAATATGCTCCAGTAGTTCTTGCTCAAATGCATTAACCTCTTTCATTTTTCCCATAAGTGAACCATGTTCACGGCTTATCTTCCCTGCATATACAGGATCATCCCATAGGTCTGGCTTATTCAGCTGGTCTGATAATATCTCCAGCCTCTGTACTAACTTTTTCCACTGTCAGCAAACAAGGAAAAAGAAAAAGATAAAGAAGAATAAATTTCATTGTTGACACAACAAATAAACTGAATAACTGATAATAGTACAAAACCAACAACATAAACTAAAGTAATCAAAAACACATTAGTAGATTATTGCATTTGAAACATACAGAGAATCAGACAACGACCATAAGCTCGTGATATTAGTAAGAATCAATCCAAATCATCCGAGTGTCAATTAATTTAGTCTCATTCCGATTAAAAGAAAATGATAAAATCAATAACGTGTCTCAACAGCATGCTACTCTAAACCTTTTATTTATCAAAAGAAGGAAAAGTCGTGAACTTCAAACCAAATGACAGTGATAAACAATAACCAATAGCAGGAAAGCCGCAATGCACAGAGCACAAAATTCTCAACAAATTTCAAAACTTTCAAGTAAACAAGTTTACAGTTGGATGAAACGTAGAATTATGTGGAACAGATAGAATCACATGTACCCTCAGGCGTTTCTTTATAAGATGAATGGACTGAGCAATGGCAGAGGCATGGCTTTTCCAATCACTCTCATCCTCATCATATATGATCCAACCATTAGCAATTATACCCTCCACCGTGAGCCCATCAGAAGTGGATTGCTCAACTACAGCCTGAGAACTCAATAAACGCGCAGAAACAGACCCACATGGAATGTTTAAATTCTCACGCAAAAGTGAAGAGAACCCATTATTTCTACAACAAAAAACATGCCCAGATGCTAGAATTGACAGTTTATGAATCGGAGTGGGTGAATTTTGATAATAGGGTTCAGAGAGAGATGAGTAGAAATGGGTGAATAAGTTGGGACTATTGAATATTAGGGATGATTTCTGGTTTCGCAATCTCTGTAGCAAACAAAACGACATTATTTTGGTACAGTACAGTGAGATTGATCATGAACTACAAGGGGAAACCCCCCAAAACCCCAAAACTGCATATAGGGTTTAAGACGGGAGAATTTTCTAATTAGCCTCGGTCAACTAGACTTTTCATTAAAAAAAAAAAAAAAAAAACCGTAAAACGTCAATTTTAATTTTAATTTATTGCAAAATANAATCTGATTTTTCTTCAAAAATTTCTTCATCAGTTTCTATTTCCTCAATACTAACTTCTTCACATTCATCTCTAATTTAATCAAAATCTGTAATTTATATTCTAACTTTCTTTTTTGGGCATTCAGTACTTATATGTCATTCTTCATTGCAATTCCAATACTCCATTTCCTTCTAATCCTTTGTACCAATTAGCTACATTTCCTTCAAAAGTTGCTAATAAATATTTAGTTTTATTTTTATTATCGGTATTACTACGGTTATAATTAAAGTGTGACGTTATATTAGTACTCCATTCATTATATCTTTTCTAACATCTAATTCACAATCTAAGCTTAATTATGATCCTACAATCTTCATTGGGTTTGATTCTCTTAATATTGGTCTAAATTGGTCTCTATACATTTTTTTCTTTTCTAGTTTTAAATCAACTTTTGTATTAAAATATCTTTTAGGGTCTATTTCAGCTTCATAGCTAGTTGTATTAGTTTCTCCATAATCTTCTTACTTAACTGGTCATGGTCCTCTTGTTTTTCCAACCACGTGATTTTAATTATTTCTTCACAAATTTTTAAATCTTCTAAGTCAAATATTAGATTTTCAATATNTATTAGGTTTTCCATTTCTTCGTTCATTATTCTTTTATGATTGATTTCCCTTCTCTTTTTTCTTCTTCTCTTTCTATAAGATTTTTCTCTTATTTTTTAAGATCAATTAATAATATTTCAATATCATCTTTTAATCTTTCATTAAGTTTTATTAATCCTTCATATTTTTTAATTTTCTTTCTAACTTCTTTAAGTTCTTCTGTATAATCTGGTTTAAATAGTTTTTCTTTATTTAGATTTTCTATTATTCTATTTAAAAGATTTTCTATTCTTAAGAAATTATTTTGTAATTTTTCTTCTCCTTCTTCATAACTTATTTCAATTCTAAGAATTTTTTTCATCAATTGTTTTTATACTTTTTTCAATTAAATTAATTTTATCATTCATACTCATCATTTAGTTCTTTTACAAGGTGGTTTAACTATTTCAAATCCTAATTTGTTTAATAGAATATCAATTTTATAATTAATAATATCTCTTTTTTCTTCTAAAGTTGCAATTTTACTAATACTATTTTTCTGTGAATTTTTAATATTTGATTTTGGATTTGTTCAATTTTAATTTCATCAAGTATTTCTAAATTATTAATTTGTTCCTTTATTTTATCAAATTGTTTGGACATATTTTTACTTAAAATTTATAGTCTTTCTTTAGCTATTTCATATTTTGAATCTATGTTATTAATTTCATCTATACCTTCTATATCCTTATATTTTAATTGTCCTAAATGTTGCCATAAAAATGTATTAGTCCAATTTGTAGTCATATTTAACAATCCATCTGTATTTCCTCATGAACTTATGGGGTGAAACATAGTTGTATTCCATCATCTAGTTTGATAACTTCATATTGGTAGTCTTATATTTTTTATTTCTTATTTATCAAATCTTATTTTTTTTAGTAGACTCATATTAGTCTAGTAGATTTAAGGGATTTATTATATTATTTATGATTTGTTCTATTTCTCTCCTTAATTGTTCTTCTCTTCTTAATTTTCTCCTAATTTCATTATTTATTAATTCTCTTTTAATTTTTTTCCATCTAGAAATTTCTTTATCAATTTCTATAATATTATTCCTAGTTATTTGTTCTTCTAAAAATTTTATTTTATTATCACAAATTTTTTTAGTTATCCAGGCATATATCTTCTAAATTTTTAAATATATTTTGATTTTTGAGTTGTTGCTCCTTATAATTCTCTATTATTTCTTATTTTTATAAGTATCTTCAAATCTTTTATTCATTATCAACAAAACTAAGATCAAAATCATATAATTTAGCAATTTATTATAACTCTCATGCTGTTCTATAATTTCAAAGGCTTTTTCACTATTTTCACTATCTAGCCAGAAAAATATAATTATTTTTATTATTTCTTTTAATCCAAAGGGTGCAATTGTAAGACATTTTTTATAATATCTGATCTCTTTTTATGAAATTTATTCATCTACTATAACTATCATATGTTTCTAGGATTTCTATTATATGATTATAATCAATGCTATTAGTATATCTAAAAGGTACAATTCTATATAAAAATTCGTAATTTTCCATTATGAAAAGTTCTCCAAAGTATGCAATCTTTTAAAAATTCTTATATAATAATTTTCATATAAATTTTGGGATAATAAACTTTTTTGTAGCTTAAAATAAGGGTCTTACCACACTTCGCAAAATAGCAAGAATGTTATACGTTCCTGGCCACCTTCGTCAAAGGAGTCGGCCAAAGTCCTGATAGCATCACAGCAAAACGGACAAAAGGGCGCTCAAAACTCTCAAATAGACTCACCATGTAAAACAACACTCAAAGCGCAATAAAAGATTTATTTCAAATTCAAAGACTTTATTGATCTGATGATAGCTAGAAAGCTATTATACAAAGATTTTACAAAGATTCAAACTCCGAAGAGTGGTTTTTACTCCCTAATGAGAATGATTGCAAAGATCATTTTTCAAGATGGTGCTTGTTTTTGAAGTTTGTAATTCTAGATGCTTGTTTCTTGAGAAGAGACTTAATTTATAGAAGGTACCCACTTCACCGAAAAGCTTCTGGTCAATCAATTTGTTTTACTTATTTAAAGTGTTAGTACAATAATTCAAGAAGGTAGATGAATTATTAAAGCATTTGTTGACTGTTTTATTCCAGCTTTTGAGCTGTCTCCTTTTTCTTTAAAGCTCACATGGTGCTGTCTGTAATGTCATTTTCTTTATTGTCCTTTACTTGTGGTCGTGTCCCATAAGTCGGCAAGTCTCTTTAATGCATGCTTCACTTCCAATGAATTGGTCGTTGATAATTTCACAAATCCTATCTTCAAGAATTTTTGATCTTTTATCTCCTTTGCAAATAAGAATCCAATTATTACTCATTCCATAACCATGTATCTTTCTCTACACAAGAATTGCATTATTGAGCAGACTAATTTTATTCCAAGAGTTCTTCTTTAAATCATCCATTTTCTATAATAGTGGATAACTCTTTAAAAATCTGAATCTCCTTAAGTAGATTTCCATTATTCTTTCGAATAGTATAAGATGATGTTCTTCATATCATTCTGGTTCTTTATATTCAGGACTAATTATGTAAAATCTCAGTTCAAGTGGCTGCTTATCACTGAATTTTTTAACACAATTAATGAATTTTTTATCAAATTTTTCAATTTCTTTAAGATCTGTTCCTGGGAAGAGTTGATCTAAGAATCCAAATGTTGCCAATTTTCAAATAATATTAGGATATTCTCCTTGAACTGTACTGATCTTTGGATAAATAGATGTTGGAAGGGCTATCAAGTAAAGAGAATTTCATTCTCTGAAATTATATACACATTCTGAAAATTCATAATACCCCTTCTCTATAGGATGCAGATTAGTTCTGATGTCATAAGTAGTAATTATTCCCTTTGGTGATTTAAGGCCATCAATCGGTGCTTTTTTATTTTCTTGGAATTCACTGATAACAGAAGGTTGTTACAGTAGGCCTTTTGATAAGAATGTTTGAGTACTAGACTCAGTAGCTCATTTTCCACATGTCAATTTTTCCAACAATTTGTCAATACTGACGAGTAATTATTGTGGACCATTTTTTATGATTTTTTCCTCTTGCGAGGTAAGAGATTTATTCCTCTTAGATTTCGAATATCCACTTGAGGTGGATGTATTAATCTCTCGAAATGGGATATGACTAGCCTTTCTGCTGTATTCACATTTTTCTAAAGGAGGGTATTCCTGCTGCAAGCTGCACAAAAGTCTAAACATTCTGACAATTTACCAACTATTTTTTCTTTATTTTCATTTAATTTATCAATCTTTTTTCCACTTTTAACAACTTTATTTGATAAATCGCACAAAGTTTGTCGAATATCAAGATGGTTCTCTTGAACGACAAGATAATTTGCATTAAAATCTGTTAGAAGATCTTGCAATTCCTTTGTAAATGCTTCAATCTTTTCCATAATCATGATTCATGCTCAAGAAATCAGCAAATAAGTTATTCTTTCCTTTAATATATGCAAATTTAAAATTATAAAAAGATAATAATACTTGCCATCTGTGCAATCTTCTATGTTGAGGCGAATTTGGTAATTCATTATTTAATGGTCCATTAAATTGAGTATTATCAATTTGAACAATAAATTTCTTGGGTAACAAGAACATTTTGAATTTATTTATTCTTTTAACAACTGCTAGTAATTCTTTTTCATTAGTTGAATAATTTATTTCAGCATTATTAAATGCTCCACTAGTGTATCTACAAATTTCATTTAAATCGATTTTCAATACAGCACTCTGATACGGGAAAATATCGATAGACCCGAGCTCGACCTACCTGACCCGAACTCTAGGCCGGATCTTAGCCCACTCCAACTGGGCTGATTCTGAGGTCGGGTCTATTATGAGATAAGGCCTAGGAACATTAGTCTTACTTAAGTACAAACTCCTAGTTCATTACAAAATTTTACTCTAACACAAATTGTGCACTTCTAACATAATACAAGCACCTAAAATAACTAGACTTAAAGGAAGTTAAGCCCTTATAGGACTCCCCCTCCAACATCTATAAATACATAACCTAGCCTCATTATTAAGGTATGTTTTTACATAATATCCCAATATACAATTTTTCACATAATTCTTTTTCTGACTTAAGCATCGGAGGAGCGACGATGACACACCTCGACGCCTTCATTTTAGGTATTAGAGATCGGATCTAGCGGAGCTTTTCTATCTGGCTTGGGTTGGCCCAGGTAAGAATTTTGGCATCATCATTGGCGCCGTTTGTGGGAAACGTTACAAAAGGTCATGGTAAATACCGCTCATGTCTTCCTCCAAGTTACGAGTACTCAGATGAGGAACAAGAACAGAAAACCAGCAACAGCTGGAGCCAAAACTACTAGAAAAATTTGTGAATCCTCAAAAGTGAAGGTAGAAGATGAAGGAGAAAAGAGATTTTCTATCAAAACCATACCAAAAGTCACATTCCAGAGGCCCATTCTCACAAACAACCACAAATAGACATTAATCCCTGGCCCATATCCATCACTCAACATACCATCATGCACCACTCCATAACCCCGTCCAACTTCTTCATCTTCTACTATCTCCAGATTAGAAGATAATGGACTGCTTCCTTGCATATGTCAGCCCCTTGTACCTTAAAATCAGTTCCCATAATCAACCTGCCATAACTTGAAGTTTCAATCCCCTGTAACTCCAGCTTCTAGACCAATTCAATAGCTATAAAGTTATGGGTCGCCCCACAATCAACCAACATCACAACTTCGTTATCCCCAATCAGCCCATTAACATTCATAGTGTGGGATGGAGTTAACCCGACTACTGAGTTTAGCGACAGCATCGATGTCTTTCCTACAGTAACCACATTTTTGCATTCCTCATTTCCTAGCAGATTTTCCTTCTCTTGAACGCTATTCGGTCTGCCCTTATAAACCACCATTACCTGCATTTCCTTATTCTTGCATTTTTGCTCAATTGAATATTTTTTTATCGTATCGAAAGCATAGCCATTTTCCTCTCTTAGCTTGTAATTCTGCTTTACTAAGTCTTGTAAAAGGTTGGATTCATAGCTTTTCATGTGGCTGGCAGTATGGGTTTGGCGACGGGGATGTTTCTATGGAAATAATTTGAGGCTGCATATTGGGTGAATTGCGACTAAAAATATGGAATGTAAGCTTGGTATTAATGAGTTTGATGGTAGAGAATTGTAGGGTAGTTCGTCATATAACTTTTCCATTAGTTGGGCCAGATCCAGTCTACTGATTTTGGACAAAGGAGTTCTTACTTTAGGTCATCTCCATTATTTGTTCAAGCCTATTGTGCCTTAGTACTCTAATTTCAGCCTTAATTTCTAGCTGGAGTTTGTTAATGAAATGCCTCTCCATTATTGCATCGAAGACGTCCGTTAATGGTGCTACATGTTTCTCGAGTGGTTGGCGGTATTCCCTTTCCCGTTTCTCCTCTCCAGAATCACTAACCAATTCACCTTTACGGGATTCGCTTTTAATTCCACCACCGCCGAGACAATCTTTTTTAAACGGTTCCACATTCCGACCTGGACCGCTTCGTCAACATATGGATCGGGACTGCCGCTTTCTCCGCCCTCACCTGGATTAACCCTTACATGTGGTAACATTCCAACCAATTCAAGTAACTTTCACTCGCTTTTATTCTCGCACACACTGTTATATGTATCTACCTATTTATTTATTTATGTAATGGTGTAATTTATTTTTCAGGGTTTTCGTTAATTTCTATATATATTTTAGAATATATATTAATTTTTTTTTAAGTTAGGGTTTGGGATGTGCTCTTGGGGAAAGGTTGATTTTTATGCAGGTGTTTGATTGTAAAAAATAAGAGCATGAATTCAAGTTTTTGATTTCCACGTTTTGTCATACCTGCATGATTACAAAAAAATAAAAAATAAATAAATAAAATCACTTGAACGTAAATTTGCGAACACCAATGTTGTACATATACATCAACTGCCCATGTTTATTTTACACTAAATTTTTTGAGAAAAAGATATTTCTTCAATAATGATTATTTCTATTTTTGGGAGCAATTAAGTTGCAAAATTTTGATGTAAAACTTTCTCCATTCCTGACAGAGATATTCTTGTTCCTTTCTGTTTTGTACTTTTGAGTTTTTCAAAAACTATGTTGTTGCCATTCTTAGAATGGTAGAGGGGGCTTTAAGTCATCAACGATAACTTAATAAGCAGAAGGACAATATATTTGGGGAAAATCCCATTTTAACAATTTGATACAACAATTTCTGGTTATGCCATCCCACTATCAATAGCTTCTAGTCTGTCCAGTTATTTGTTAATGGCTTTCAAAATTTCATTATAAAAAACTGTTGTTTTTGGGTTCATTTGGTAATTTAATATTTGACCAATTATATTCTGCATCTTGTCACAGTAATTGTATCGAGCTAATAATTGAACAGTTACTATTTTGAACCTCTTATTCTCTGCAACATAAAAACAATTATTGCTTTGCTTTAGGAATCGTGCTACTCGTACAATATTTGTTGACAACATCTCACTTGATAGCATTAAGAACTCACCTCGAACGCCTCTACTTAGAGCTTATAATACCTAGCATAAAGTCAAGCTCAACCCCGACCTGTGGCGCCCAAAATTCTTCACAGTATAAACATACATCGGTCAAGATTGAGCTTTTTACAAAACAGGACTCGAGCTACTTGGCCAAAACATGGCCTTGTAACACGTCTCGAGCTCCTTCAACATGAATCGAGTTACTTGGCCAAAACATGACCTTGTAACACTTCTCGAGTTCCTTCAACATGATTCGAGCTACTTGGCCGAGACATGACCTTGTAACACGTCTCGGGCTCCTTCAACATCACTCGAGCTACTTTGCCAAGATATGGCCTTGTAACACGTCTCGAGCTCCTTCAACATCACTCGAGCTACACGGTCAAAACTGGCCTAGTAATACGTCTCGAAGTGATTAAACAAATAACACTTGAGCTACTTGGCCAAAACATGGCCTTGTTACACGTCTCAAACTCCTTCAACATGACTCGAGCTACTTCGCCAAGACATGTCCTTGTAACACGTCTCGAACTCCTTCAACATCACTCGAGCTACACGGTCAAAACTGGCCTAGTAACACGCCTCGAAGTGATTAAATAAACAACACTCGAGCTACTTGGCCAAAACACCTTGTAACACGTCTCGAGCTACTTCAACAGACTCGAGCAACTTGGCCAAAACATGGCCTTGTAACACGTCTCGAGCTCCTTCAACATGACTCGAGCTACTTCGCCAAGACATGGCCTTGTAACACGTCTCAAGCTCCTTCAACATCTCTTGAGCTACACGGTCAAAACTGGCCTAGTAATACGTCTCGAAGTAATTAAACAAACAACACTTGAGCTACTTGGCCAAAACATGGCCTTGTAACACGTCTCGAGCTCTTTCAACATAGCTCGAGCTACTTGGCCAAAACATGAACTTGTAACACGTCTCGAGCTCCTTCAACATGACTCGAGCTACTTTGTCAAAATATACCTTTTAACACGTC
>CAIGRF010380378.1:50362-64497 GCA_903798235.1 Fraxinus ornus | reverse complement strand
TTTTTTTTTTTTTTTTTTTTGATATCCAGGTATCCACCTTACAGCGACTAAATCCTGGAGTCTACACCTCGGCCCCTCAAGATGCAGACAGGTAAACCGCAGGATGTGCCCCAAACTGGCCAGTGTTGAAGAGCCCCCCCAACTGATCTGCCAAAGTGCCAAGCAAGTCAACCCCCATCCTGCATCTTGCCTTCCAGTAGAGCTCCTGCCTTCCAGGATAAATCCTGCCTTCCAGGAGAATATCTGCCTTCCAAGAGCCTTCAAGGAATCGAACTCACGACCTCTGATCTGCCAGCATTGAAGCGCCCTCATTTTCTGTTTTCTTATTATCTCACGTGGTACATATTCATAAATTGGTAGTGCTGTCGAGTAGTTTGTTCTGACAGTGCTCGTGGTGAATAGCGGTGGATTTAAGCAGTGGTTTCTGCGAATGATTTAATTTTGATAAAATTAAATACGCTGCAACAAGAATTATATATATCGTAACATGATTAAGATATTATAATATTTCAGTGAACAAGAATTAAAAATTCGCGTACGGGTTTGGACGAGTGGACTGCTTTTCTCTTAATTCTACTATTTAGAATTTAACAAGAAGTGAAGGAATGTAGTGAAATTAGTGATGGATGTGAGTAGCGAGGAAAATCTCTCTATTTTTTTTTTTCAATTCACCCCATATTTTTCCCTACAACGAGTTAAATTTTGTTTACAAAATGCAAAACACCATCTCTTGTTTAAAAGATTGAGACACGTCTCTTTATAATTATTCCATATAATTCACATCATCTTATAAATCGCCTAACGTTAGCCGATCATGCATCTTTGATGCGCAATTCACTCACGAGCGACCATTTGATGGACGGAAATGGGAGCGACTGGTCTCCCTATACAATGGCCCGCATTACACGTCCTCCCCACCTTCGTCTTCAACTGCCAGCCTTAAATATTGATGGTCTGGTTTAGTAGACTTTCAGAATTCTGCACTGCTGCTACTTTGTTACCATTTTTTATAAAAGGGATAAGAGATTTTCGGTGGTTACAATGACTGAATCGAACAAAAGCACCGTTCTTGTCACTGGAGCGGGTGGAAGAACTGGTAAAAAATCTGCCTATGTATACTTTATTTTGCTGTTTATTACAGTTCTGGGTGTTATAATTCATTTGTTTTTTGTTGGTTGTGATGTGCCAAAGGGTGGTTGTGGGTTTGGGTTTGGGTTTTCGTATTTCCGTGGCGTAGTTATCTGGGGTTCCATAAACTTGACAACTTCAGATTGTCCTATTTCCCACTTTTTAAGTACCAGAGATTCAACTTACAAGGAATCATTCCAAATATTTATTATAACTATTTCGAATGGAAAAAAGTTCCTATTTTTTCAGACTTGTACAGATGATCAAACTTTTACATGAAACTGTTGACATTGTATCAGATCCTAATGACCTATTTATGAAAAATGATCACGCGTTGGGCCTTTAAGAATCCCGGCCTACAAACTATTTGAATGGGATCTGGCCTAATTACTATGAGTTTGTTAAGGACAATATTTAAATAAATATGTGTGTCACATCTTTGACAGCTTAAGTTTTTAAATGACGCATTAACATTCTTTATAGGGAGAGAGGATGAAATTTCTTGATCGGGATTCTTGAGAATTTTGGTTATAGAAATGTATGGATTGTGTTGGATTCAGGAGGTTTTGTGTTTCATGTGAATCTCTGGAACTTTATGACATTGAGTCTAGGTAAATGGCAGTGTAGTGTACGTTCTGTTCCTTCAAAAATTCACAGAATTTCATTTATAGAAGATGAAATGTATGATTAGCTTTCAGAATAAGCGATTCACAATATAACAAAAGTGTAAGGTAGTTTGGGGGCCTTAGGACTGGCCATTCTTTTGATTGCTTCTGAAGATGGCCATGCGACTTTGTAGTCCACTCCAAGTGTCATGGAGTTGTATTTAGGAAAATATCCGTATTGAACATTACTATTTCATGTTCAACAATACCATAAAGATTCGTTGGTTTCATTTTGTTGGCCAGGAGATAAAGGAAATTTCAGGGATGTTCCTAGATGTCTATATTGGAGGCGGTGTAGAATGGGTTATGTCAAGGATAACCAAATGAAAGAATCTGTTAGTTGTTAGTTGTGATGTGATGATTGTAGACTTCAGTCAGTTTTTTGATAATCAGCGGCTTGAATGTTGAATTTGTTACGAGTAATTCATAATACAACAGCATGGTTAATAAGTTTTAAAGCCAGTTTACAAATTTCGGTGGCTGGTTCATAGCCTGAGAATTAGATGGCCCCCGATAGTATTATGATCTGAGAAGTTTGTGAACACTTTTAACACTTGTATGCAATCTATATTATCGTTTTCACTTCTAAACTTTCCTACTCCTACTCTTGCTCTAATCTGTTTTCCATTTTTCGGTGTCTTGACTTATTGAGTTTATCTAGTTGTCTCACCTACTCTGAACTCTTCGCTGTCTTTGCCCATGAGCCGCTCTAAGCTTTAGTGGTAAACTCTTCGACCGAAGAGCTCCTTTACCTTGTTTCTATAGACTCCTTTACTCCAATGTAATTAGTCAAAACTGTGCATAAAGAGAACCTGGATATATGAAGGAGAGCCATTGAGGAAAAAGTGGATAAGGTTACATAGGTTTCCAGGTTAGTGAACAAACTGAGAGTACCTGCTCATCTCCTCAGGGTTTTTATTGGAGGCTTCTGGAGAATAACTATTTTAGATTCTTGTATCTGGGAATGAATTATACAATTTTGGATCCTCATGGTTTTGAGCAAGAGCATATAAGCTTTAGCATGTGAAGTAGAAGACTGGTAATTTAGGTCTGAGTAATTTGAAATCTTTCCTTTTCGTGATCGTCCTTTTGTTCTGTTTTGTGGATCTGGTCCTCCCTCACCTGTATGCATAGGTCTATATTAGACCATGTAAATATTGCATCTGCTACTTTGTTTCTTTGTCTACTTGCTTGTTTGATAAAATATTTGATTTTTACAGGATCAACCTAACAGCAAAGTATTGTGATTTAATGAATCTAAATCACATATTGACAAATATGTTTTCTTATTCACCAACTGTAGTTTTGCATGCATGGTGCTAGTTATTTGAAGTGAAAATGAGACTATCTCCACACAACTACATTTCCAAAAATCCTCTGCTGACAGGCTTTTGTGTCACTTTATCATTTCAGGACAAATTTGTTATCAGAAACTGAAGGAGAGAACAGACCAGTTTACTACTAGAGGTTTGGTAAGAACTCAGGAGAGCAAGGAAAAAATTGGTGGAGCAGATGATGTTTGCATTGGGGATATAAAGAATGAGGAATGCATTGTTCCAGCAATCCAAGGTATTGACGCTCTTATCATTCTCACAAGTGCAGCGCCAAAGATAAAACCCGGGTTTGACCCAGCTAAAGGTGGAAGGCCAGAATTCTGTTTTGACAATGGAGCATATCCTGAACAGGTATCAATTATAACCTAGAGTGTGTTTGGCCACGCACAGAAAATGTAAGAGTTACTTTGGAGTGACTTTTTTTTTTTGTCCAAAATATTTCATTATGTTAATTTCTATTTTCAAGGGAAAAACGTTACCTATTTTGAATGTACTCTTACCTTAAAATACTTATTTTCATCCTTAACCACTCAAAAAAGTTATTCATTGCAAAACTTATTTACGAAAAAGTAAATGTTTTAGCTTAGCCAAACATGGACCTAGCAGAGTTTGTGTTCGAGTTCCCTTTCTGCTCCATCTCACTGATCTTCAGTATGCATTTCTAGGTTGATTGGATTGGGCAAAAGAACCAAATAGATGCCGGTGAGAAACAATAATAAATTTACAGTTTCCAATAATTTTCTTACTCTTTACTTTACTGAAATATGTGATTTATGGGTTGAACAGCTAAAGCTGCAGGAGTGAAGCACATTGTATTAGTTGGATCAATGGGAGGAACTAATGAAAACCACCCTTTAAACAGCTTGGGAAATGGAAACATATTGGTTTGTACTCCCTTTGCCTAGATTCCCTTTTTCTTTTACCGCCTCTTTTCCTGTACTGATTTTCTCTTCTGTCACATCTCACAAGGTTGAAGTTGCATCACTACATTTTGATTGTTCTATGTCGTTTTTTTTCTTTTGATACTTTTTCCTTTTGGTCGTCTATGTGGATTCAAACCTCATTTTCATGGCTGCAATGGAAGCTGAGATATTGCCCGTATCTGATTTCTGAGCTGGTATAATAAAATTGAGTTCTCATCCTATATATTCAACTTACACAAAGAAAAGAAAAATGTTTCTGCAAATCAAGTCTTATTTAAATGGAGCATCTTATAAAAATAGCGCCACCCTAAACGGAAATGGAAAAATCCTGTGGGTATCTCTATGAACAAATAGCTTCTCTTTAATGCTAGTTGAACTTGAGTGACACGTTTACTCGATCAGTGCTTATTTTATCTTATAATTTACTCGCTTTCCTCCCGACTTGCATTGAAAGGTAACTTTCTATTTTGAGTGTAGATTTGGAAGAGAAAGGCAGAACAATATTTGGCTGACTCTGGAATTCCATACACCATTATCAGGTATGCCTATTTCTACATAGTTCAACACCCTACTTAAAAGATATCATACAAAATCGCATGGTGCTTTAGGATTTGATGGTAAAAAAAATTGGGTCGTAGTCTCTTAATAAAATAAAATTTGAATGGAAGATCAATTTCTTTCTTCTAGTCCTGGCGATACTTGAGATATTCATGCTATCATAACAAACAAAAAATAATATGATAGATCTCTGTGCATGCGAGTGAAAAATCACAAATCAGTCTATGTGACCAAACCATCACGGTACTTTTTAACAACTGTGTAGTAAGATCCCCGGGAACTTACATTTGCCAGTTGTTTTGTATCCTTTGATAACCTCACAAATGTTAAACGATTTGTCATGGGAAGATCTAGGGGCTCATTTCTTTTCGAAACATTCGGTTAAGCAATTTTGAGGTTATGTAAGAAAACTTGCAAATCAGATGTTAGCTCATAATCCCATTATAATCAACTGTGAATATCTTGGGATTCAAACTCAGATGTTGATACTATCAACGAGGAAGCCTTAATGTTAATGTCTTGAGGAATAATGACGAAAAAACCACTGATTTACTGTGGTTCATTGTCCGCTTACTGCTGCTGATTTTCACTACAATGAAGAAAGAGATTATAAAATTGTCCTCATATATCTGTCTTCTCATAGAGAAAAATGGCCCCCAAGATTCCTCATGTAATATAGGATATTAACGCAACCTAATACAAAATTAGGAATGTCCAATAACCCTATACTAGGTCAATCCACGGACGAGGTGGTAAGTGATCTGTATAATTAAGCTCTGCAGTCCAGTAAATACTTTAGTCATATACTCGATGCAAACTTGCTGAGAATACATGCTCTCAACATTTTTCGTTTAGGTCCATTTTTCGTTCAGGTTGTACGTCTCATTTCTTTGGTGGTGTAGGGCTGGAGGTTTGCAAGATAAAGAAGGTGGTGTAAGGGAGCTACTTGTTGGGAAGGATGATGAACTTTTTCAGACAGAAACGAGGACTATTGCCAGAGCCGATGTAGCAGAAGTCTGCATTCAGGTAATTACTTTTAGAACTTTATGTTGTCGATTAAACCATAATTTCTGCTTCTGGGAGCTATAATAATCTGAAAAGAAGCAATTTAGCACAAATATATTGTGGTTCACCCAGAATGTGAAGTCTTCTATCTGCACAGTATTATCTTGGTTTCTTAGTGGTTTTAAAATATTTGTTCTAATAAAATCTCACAAACAGGCACTAAACTTTGAAGAAGCAAAATACAAAGCAATTGACTTGGCCTCAAAACCCGAGGGAACTGGCACGCCGACTAAGGATTTCAAGGCTCTGTTTTCCCAGATCAGTACTCGATTCTGATTGATAAGCTCAATAATTATCTGTTTCAAATTGTCTGCTCGTTGAAATATCTTTGCAAATTATGCTTGAACAAGACAAAACGCATTTCTCATTTACCTGACAAGATTGGGTTTTTTGTCTGTTTATGATGCATAAGCTCCCTTGATTGTGTTGAGTAGACATCCAGCATTATGTTCAATACAAAGTTTGATATGCTCACTAGTATTTCATCTGTGGACATCATTGGCGAATGGAAATCCACTTTGTTGGGAATAATATTTCTTGTGTGTTTTTTTTTTTTTAAGTATTTTCGAAGAATCTGATAATCGATTTTGCTGGATCTCATCTTTGGGTCAAGAATACTATAGTTCAACGAAGTCGAAATTTTTAATTTCAATTTTGATTCAACCATCACTATAAATTCTTAATATTGTTGAGATATCATAAATTATCACCGTATTCATAATGATTACATTCATTCGAATTAGTACTGTCTTTGTAAGTTGCTCATTAAAAATTTCAGACATTACAATTATTGCAAAATATTCCTTGAACCAACATGTTTAAACATCCTAAAATTTGTATAGTTGAAAATTTTATAGTGAATCGAGGTGTTCAACTGCAGAAACAACTTTACTCGTGCTTTCGAAAATTCTTCTCCTTTAGAAGATTCTTGGCAAAAGTTAAAAGGCCTATTTGATTCACCCAAATTTTTCATAGAAAATGGAAAACAAATTCCAAATTCCACTTTTGTCTTGTTTGATACACTTTTTTTCCCCCATAGAATTCATTTTCTTGGTTTGGCTCACACTGTCTGACGGTCACCTTTTCCTTGGTTTTGTGGAAAACCAATTTCCACCAATTTTCCAGCTTTTTTTTTCTTTTTTTTTTTTTTTTTGACAATTGGAAAAAATTCTAGACACGATGGTAAAAAAATTTATCACTTTTATTGACAATTTTTTTGCAAAATAAAGCCTAAAAATTCTAGACACGATGGTAAAAAAATTTATCACTTTTATTGACAATTTTTATGCAAAATAAAGCCAAACGAATGGTATTCGGTATAGTAATTTTTTTAAATTTTTAAATTTTTTATTTTTTTTATTTTTGACAATTAGAACAAATTCTAGATGAAATGATAAAAAAAATTATCACTTTAATGGACAATTTTCATGAAAAACGAAGCCAATCGAACATCAAACTTTTAACATTTTTTAGGTGAAAAATTATACCAATCAAACACAATTAGCATTATTATTATATTTTTCAGTTATTAAAGATCTAAATTAGGCAAAGATCTCGATGATGGAGAGCATTATGTATCTTATTATTTAAACACATCACATTAGGCAAAGGTCTTGATGAAGGAAAACCCAGGTGGATCAACACTATGTCTTGGCTAACTCAAATGTAATATGGATTTTTCCTCGTGTAAGTCACATAGAACCCAAAAAAAGAGAGACTATAAATACTTTCACGAACCAACGTGCACTTGCTTAGGAGTTGCTGATGGAACGATATCTGGCCTTTCCATTCAAGAAGGAAGTGAGATCGCAGTTCTCAACATTACAATATATAAAAATTTCAACTTATTTTAGTTTCTTAAACAGGTCTCCAACAAGAAAGGGCATAGATTGTCCGCCCTTTCCATCCCAGCAACATCCACTGACTGTCTTCATCAATAACATAGTCTTTGTGATAGCTTGATCTTACCTTATTTATTGCCTTGTTCATGACCTCCCTTTCAAAAGGAACTTGCAAGAAGCCTGCGTTCAAATTACGGACTTGCCATTGCTTGTACGTCTCTGGCCTTTCGACTCTCTCCCAACCCTCACAAGCTATGACATTCAATGCTTCCCAGCCAAAGATTTCTCTCTCGATTAACATTCTTTCTGTTTTCTCACGAGGTACATTAGTTTCAAGCATATCGAATAGCGCTGAGAAGTGAAACAAAGCCTCCCGGAACCTAGTGACAAAGAATGGGGCACCGTAGGCCCCATTTACAATCCCGTGAATGAAGATGTCCGGATTAATCTTCCTAATCAAGTTCAGAACAGCAGTTCTTGAACTCCCTGCCATTACAGTCTCATCAAATAAGTTCTTTGTCCGATACAAACAGTTCACGACAAGAAACTCATCTTTGTCTATCTTAAGTTCCTCAATTTTGATGGTATCCCAGTTCTTTGCAATGGCATTGTACTCAAATGGTACGCTGAAAGTCTTTGCATAATCTGCCAATCGACGACCAGTCTCCTCTATTCTTTCTGCTGGACGAAACCCAGGTTGGGGAAACTCGATGCCAGTAATCCGAACTCTTGGAGGTCCACCTTTTCTAGCCATCCGTTGCATGAATGTGGGCCACTGAAAACCATAGAGGATGCCAAAATCTATAACGTGAACTTTCATTGCATTTTGTGCTTTGATCATAATTGTCTTGTTCGAGGTAAAATTTGAAATCCTCTTGAATGGAGATGACGCAATATATAAATGGTAAGCTTTCAAATAATCAGCCGCAGTCGTTCTTTTGTTGACAAGGGCCTTATAGATCTGGCTACCAGTGCCAGCCAAGCGCGCTTCAAGGCCATCAGCAAAGCAGTGAGCCAATCTCTGATTTCCATCCCCGAAAGGAGACGAGTGCTGCCTGATCTGTTTCAGCAGTTCATTAGCACTCCGACGATCATCAGCAGCAACAGCCTGCGCACAATTAATTAAGAAGGTTCTCAAATCCACGACTTCCTTTTTACTATTCTGTTTTTTGCCACGGCCCTTCACTCCACTAGATCTTTTCATTTGTCCATTCTGCTGCGCACACTTACTCATAGCATTTCGCAACTCCGTCCTGTAAGCAGCCAATCTAACCTCACCGTCCCCCATGCTATGAAGCAAGACAATATCGAATTCATCTGATCGAATAGTAGATTCTGAATAGATTGCTGCCTGCTTGTTACTTCTTTCTTCTTCTGAATCCACTTCTCCACTATGTGGATTCTTCCTCCCCCTCGACTCAGATGCTGATTGTGAGTCCCCATCTTTCTTCTCCACTGTAACTACTCCTCCATCATATTCTCCATTTGGCTCCCAAGTTAACAAACCGTTAATGTCTGTATTAACCAACACCCTATTCCCACTTGGAAGGCATTTGCTTGCATCTTCAGCCCCCTTCTTGAAATCCCACAAGCATCGACTCTCATTACACATATCAGATACCTGAAGAGGACTTACAGGAGAGTCTGAGAACCTGTCTACAATATTGTTTAAGCTATTCGACCATCTAATTGATGAATTGGAACCACTATATGTTGTATATAACTGAGCATGACATGCATTACAATCAATACAATTGTTTATCCACCTCGGACCAATTACATCGATTAGGTAACCACTTCCATAACCATTGCAACTATGATGGTGATTTCCTGGAAAGTAATCATCTGGGTTCTCACCACATTGACTAATTAAAGTGGGGTTTTGTACCGGTGAAGGGGGGTATTTCTTGCCAAGAATGTCGTAGAATGACTTTTCTTTTGCTTGAAGATCTAAAGACTCTTGAAGCATATGAGTCTTTTCCTCCATATCTTCTTCCATAAGCATCTGATCTATGCATCTTAAAACAGCGTCCGAGAAATCACAGTCTTCTTCATAATCGTCCTCAATGCCCAAACTAGAACACGAGACTACACTACTCGTAAAAGGCTCATTTCCAATCATTTGGAAGCCTTCAAAATTTAGTGCTGGTAAGGTATTCTGAAACCTTTGTTCATTGACTAGCTTCTGATCTGGATAAGTAATCTCAAACCTAGGTCCATCGGCAACTTTTTGGTCGGACAACTCGACCATGGACTGATTTTTCAATTGAATTCCATTTGGAGAACTTGAAAATTCACGAAAAAATGGATCCATTTCGATTTCAATGTAGTTAACGAGAAACACTATCAAACTCTAGTCAACTACCAAATTATAGTTCAAATTATGCTCTTGAAGCCACAAAATAAAAGACGAAAAACATCTAAGTCCTTGAACAAACATTTTCTACCCACCAAATCCATGATAACAGCTATATTTTAAATCATAAAAATTGGAGTTTTAATTGTGCAATAGCTTTTTCAACAAACTTCAATACATTAATAGAAATTGGAAATTATAACTTGAAATGAATAAGGGTGCCTTGAAAAACAAAGTAGTGATGATTCCTACACTAAAAGAGGAAGAAAACTTTTGTACATTTAAGTTGGCAGCACATAAGCAGTAGTTCTTCTTGTTTCGAAAAAAATCATTTTACTTTTAACGCAAAACTATTGCATTTTGAGCCAAAAGGAAAAAAAAAAAAAAATGAAAACGGTAGCGTACCTTAACAAAGTAAACCCTAACGTAGAGACTAAAGATAGAGTGGAAGAGGGGGTTGGCCGGTTGGGGGTATGAAAGAGATTCTCTGTAACCTCTGCTCACGGAAGAGAAGAAGTTTGTGTATAAACTATGAACTGACTGAAGGAAGTAGGGCAATCTCAACCGTTGAAAAAGTGACTGGCTATAGCAAGTCACCGGTCATTTTCATGAAAATAATCGGTAATATATTCCGTCATGCACTCGGTGTTCAACCCTCTGGTCAAGTCTATTACTTTCAAATTTATGTACTAAATCCTATTGTAACTACGATGCTACACTCACCCATTTTCAGCCATCATACTCGAGTTATGCTCCGTTTGATACACAATATTTTCATGGATTCAACTTTTGTAGTGTTTGACAGACAAAATAAATTTTTTTTCACCTTTCCACCTCTTTGAAGAAAAAAAACTCTTGATGTTTTGGTTGGTTTTGATTTTCCAGGTTCTCTCTTTTTTATTTTTTGGTAATTGATAAAAATTCTAGACACAATGGTAAAAAAATTTATCACTTTTATTGACAATTTTCATACAAAACAAAGTCAAACGATTGTTATTCGATATGGCAAAAAAAAATTGGCAATTGGAACAAATTCTAGACCCAATGTTAGAAAAAAAATCGCTTTAATAGACAATTTTCATAAAAAAACGAAGCCAAACGGACACCAAACTTTAAACATTTTCCAGATAAAAAATTATAATCAAACATAATTAATTACAATTCTCAGTAAAACAATTTCTAGGCAATTCAATTATCTGAAAAATATTTTCATTTCATCTATTTTCCACATTTACAATCAAACGGACTCTTAGATTAGAATTTTATTTATTGCTAGTACTATATTTCAAATGTATATAAATAGTAAAATAAACAAGCATTACATGTGTCTAGTCCTTAATTTCATCAACTCTATTCACCACATTATTGAAAAAGTGCGACCAAAATCTGTACAAGTGATGTAAGAGTTAAGACCTAAACCTAGCCATGTGAACACACCGATAAATTTTCAAGTTGAACAAATATTGTGTCCTTTGAATTGGATTGTGGTGATAGTTGGCTCTCAAAAGGCAGTTATACCCATGTGAGACCGTGGCCCAGAGTGTAGTGGAAGAGTCGAACATTGATGTATCGTGTGATTCTTCTTAATTTGAGAAATGATATGGATAGATTATCGATTAATGGGAGCAAGATAATACGGTATTTAGTTCAATGAGGTTTATTGGAGAAGTATGAATAAAATTCCACATCAATTAAATATGGACTAAGTAATGGATTTATCATGAATTGTCTTGAACATGTTTGGATAATTTTTTGTAAGTAATTTATTTGATAATAAGAACTTTTCAAGAATGTTGGCCTAAGATAACTTTTTTAAGTACCTCTACTGCGAAATAAATAGAAGTAAATATATAAGTCATTAGGCATGTTTGATGTAGGATTAAAATCAAATTTTTAGAAGATATTGATAAAAGTTGATGAAATGTATGGTTTAAAATATGTGAATTATATGAAAAACTAATTGGTGACATTAATTTAAATTAAAATTTTCATATCAAAGAAGGACTAAGATGGTGTTTGGTAGATATTAAAATCGGATTAAAATTGAAAAATTAGTCGTTATTGTTGACTTTTATTAGACGAGTGAAACTCAATAACGACTATATTTTCAATTTTAATTGGAACCGAACACGTAGTTAATGTGTTGCACCGATGATCTACCCTAAGTTCTAGGTTATACTCATGATTTCGTAAGTCGTAAATACATTAAAAATTAGGCAATGTACTAACTAAGATTTAGAGAATAAAATCTCTTTAATAATTGATATCATTTGGGATTCCTCCATTAACAGTGTCATCCACTAAGTAATGTACTCTGCTTTTTCAAGATAAAAAGTGTGTTAATTCCATAGTAATTCAGAATTTTGCATAAAAATTAGCAATCTGATTAATGATGGACATTTGAAATATAATTTTTTATTCTCTTCTTTATGGGAAAAATTAAAATTAAATTATTTGATTAGATACAATGAACCTGGTCTTCTTTGGAACATGTTTTTTACTTTTTACAATTATTAATTAATATTGAGTACCATGTTCTCACTCCCAAAGCAAATGACCACCAACTTGGGAATTAATAATAGAATAATGCTATCATGAAAATATCAATTTGTATTGCCGCATGTAATTGATGCATTTTGATTAAATTAAAAACTTTATTAACGTTAAAAAAATTTGAGGAGTAAAGAACTTAATTTCAATTGACTTTAAACTTCTTTCCACGCGAAGTCGGAGATTTTTGAATTGTTTTCAAATTTAGAGTTTGTTTGGTGCATATTTTGGGAGTAAGAATGCATTTTTACTATTGATGTGATGGAGAATAATGAATATGTGGTTGAAAATGAAGGAAAAGTTATTGATATAATGGAAAATATTATTTTATTGAATAATGTGTGGTTGAAATGAGTAGAAGAATGAAAATGAAAAAAAATAATGTGGCTCAAACAGGGGCTAAATCATTTAAAACGATTTCAGAAAAAAAAAAAAAAATCAAATAAAACCAAATCATATCATTTTTCAAACAAAATTATTTTTTGCGGTTTGGTCCGATTTCAAATCATGTCTTACCAACATAAAAATAACATTTTTCATATATATATATATATATATTTCCTTCTCTTAAAATAGTAAATGTGAGATTCACTATTCATTTTTGTCACATTAATTTTCACATTAATCTGGTTTGAAATCGGTTTCGTTCTTTGTATTACTGTTCCATATGTGGACAAAAAAAATTGCCGACTTAATTATAAAAAAATAAAAAATATTTGTAAACCGACTTAGTTACATTGTATTTTGCCACTTTCCACATTATATATGCAAATGTACTAAATGCAATTGCAATGACACATTTTCTTCTCTCTTATTATATATTTTGATTTCAAACAACAAATAAATTATTCGGCTTTCTCTCGCTTTTTCTCAGTAGCGCTGTGAAGTTGCAAAACAATCTCCATCGGGTAAGGACTTTCGATTTTTTCAGTTTTGTTTAGTTTTATGTTTTCGTTGTTCGCTGTCTTCCGTTAGATATACAAAAATCTTTCAGGAGGATTTTATGGTTAATATTTATGGAGGGTGAATATGGTGAGACATGCAGATTTTGCCTTCTACGAATGGTTTAAAACTGTATTTACCTAAGGGCTGGTATACTTGTTAGATGAAAATCTGCTTTGTTTTTATTTGTAAGCATGTTTGTATTAGGTTCTGCTCAAGACAATCTTTTTTCAAGATATCTTGATTTCCTTCCGAGCAGCATGGAGGGAACCTCCGTGCTATCTTCGTGATGCACGGATATTGTCTATGGTGTTGTTAAAAGGTAAGCTTAAAATTTATTTTTTTATCTCATATTATGTAGGCTTAAAATTTCATATACAAGATGATAAAAATTTACATAGAGCAGTGAAGAAGAGTAGAGAGAAATCTAGAAAAGAGAGAAGAATAAAGAAAAACAAAGGTTGAGAGACAAAGAGAGACGTTAAAACCAAAATAAAAGACAATAATAAGGAAGACAAAGAAAAGAAGACGACATAGGAAGGAAAATGAAACACTAGGAATTTTGAAGATTGGAACAATTTATCTTTGCTCTTAGAATAATATAATCTAAAGTAAAATCGTATAAAAATCATGATTTTGTTGTAAAAAAAAAAAGATGCGGAGCAGTGCATTACTCCGCAATGTGCAGAGACTTGCTCCGCAATGTGTGGTGCAAGTTTTTTTTGTTTCATTCCATACATACATATAATAAATTCAAATTTTCTTCCGTGTCT
>CAIGRF010380378.1:20167-43690 GCA_903798235.1 Fraxinus ornus | reverse complement strand
GCGTCCAACTTGGACAGTTCTGGTACTTTAGCTCTCCAATTACCTGGATAACCTAAACGAATGAAAAGATTTAAGGTAAATCAAGTTCTGTAAGAAACCTAAAAACATAGGGAGATGAAACAAATCATAAGACAAGTTTTTTGTTCAAGTAACCTCATTCATGAATACATGTTTATGGAGTTTAGACATTTCTCCAATGTATTGTTTGATCAAAACATTTTGTAATTATATGACTAATAAATTTTAGGAAATTACCTGTAAAAATTACAAGACCAGTACTCGACACTCTTGCTATATTCGGAAGTCTTGTTCATGTACAGTGTACAAATAATCTAAAGCATCCGATATAAGTATAACGACTAGGGAAAATGATTTAGCCCGGTATGGTAAGGGGAACTTTAACATCAGCTACGCGCACTATGCCCTTATGAACTAGACTTCTACAATTTTTATCAGCGTCTTCTATATCATATGGTTCAACACCCCATGCTTTGGTTTCTTCTTGTTTTAAGAATTTCGAGACCACTGAACAGGTATTGGGTCCAATGTGCAAAATTATGCGAATACTGTCACCATATCATATGCTGCCTTTAAATATGGCATTGTCCTCTGAACTTCTGGTGTGCATGTGAAATCATCTATAAATGTTATAAAATTAGTGCACAGTTTGGCTCAGATTCTATCGTACCACAGACAAGTGTTATTAGTAATGAGTTTAAAGCTTGACACCTTCAATCCTAGCAAGTGATTCCTTGACCCTAGCTCCACCAACCTCGAGAATGATGACGAATCAGTTGATACATAAGAATGAAACGGATAGGTAGTAAGTAGACAGGATTGTGTAGTATCGTTCAATATTTTAGCTTCTTTTTCCTATTTAATATTGTCGAGTGCCAGCCAATCCTTGTTATAAACACGTACTTAGTAATTTTGAAACTATGAATAAGGAGAAATGAAAATATAATATGTTCCAAATGCTAGGAAGGGAGTCCTACAATCAAATACATACATGAGCCACACAGTATACCCAATAAAGAGGATCAAGCCCTGAATAGTAATACAGAAGCATTTCAGAATTTGAAACAGCAGTAAATAATCTAGTATAACTTTAATCTGGAAGCTAATGTTGCAACTACCAGGAACATGAGGGTTTTGGATAATAATCGATGGGAACTCGATTTTGGATGAAAACTACCCCCCAAACTTCCAGTACCATTACCGCGCTGAGTTGAACTTGTTAGCCTTCGCGACATGACTAAAACAATGTGGCACCCCAGAAAAATTCACATGGTGCAAAATAAACAAGTAGATAAAATTTTGGTTTCAGTTTAGTAATTTAGAACAATTTGATTCAGAACAATGAGTCAATGAGCAGAAATAGCATAAACAAAAAAAATCTTATTTATTTCTGATCACATTCTTGAACGCGAGTTATATTTATTAAATTGAATTTTATAACATGGATAACAACACAAAATTCTTTCCGTAGAATAGCAATTGATCTTGAATGGCGACGTAAAATAGTAAGAGAAAAATATAATTGCAAACAAGAGTGAACAGTGAAAGAAACCTTGATGGGAACAAAACCTCGGATCAAACAAAGAAAAGGATATATAAGAGTGTAGACCTGTTTGTAGGATCATGGATCTAAAAGTCTCGAGATGTATGCTTCAATGTGCAAATGCTGGTAATGGACTAACAGTATCGCACAAGTTGGTTGGGAAAGAATAGGAAGATACACGAATGCACGTCGTTTTAAGAATATAAATTCGAACAAATGACGTGTCTTCAGTCATATCTTGTGCCTATCTTTTTATTTGAATAATGATAGTCTAGATGACAATTAAGCGAATATATCATGCTAACTTGCGAAATACAGTACACTAACAAGTACATAAGTCAACCACGTAGAGTCAAAATGTGTTGAACTGCCACTCGCATGACGCAACCTTGGATGTATCTGGTCTGGCTATAGCGGCGTGGCCTATATTTTTAAAAACCAATCCTAGACAAATTTATGGAACCCAAGTAGTGATGGCAAAAAAACCCGTCCAACCTACCCACCCTCCCATGGGTTGGTGGGGTGGAGATGCCCCGTCCCGAAGCGCCTCGAACCCGTCCCGTGAAGAATAAAAAAATTAAAAATAAAAAAAAAATTAATTAACAGGAAATTTTTGTAAAAAAAAAAAAAATTAAACGGGGCAAGCCCTCGTCCCGTCTAAGGTGGGGCGTGGTGGGGGAGTGGCCCCGCCCCATTGGCCATTGCCATCTCTAAACCCAAGACACGAGTTTACACTCTACAACTGCCAAAGATTCTCAAAAAATGTTGAACCCCAACCCCTGGGGCCCCCACCTGCCCTACCTTGGGTCTTGGTGAATGAGGTAAATCACAGTTTATGCTTTCAAGGATATAGAGTGGAAGACTGCTTGTACACTTACACTTACCTCAATGGCCAAATCCATATTTCAGGATTCGAACTCTTGACGCGGCAGCCTCAAGCAAAGCTGGAGCTTTTCCATCTTCCCCTTTTACCACTTTGAGATGTGCCCTGGGGGCAACTGCCAAAGATTCTCGAATAGAGGGAGTATAGATTAGCACTAGATCTGGCAGAAATTTAATTTTCAGTACATTTACAATAAAACTGGAGAGTGATTCTCCCTATCCGAAAAAGAAATACAAATAACCGTATAAAACCATTCTCGTCTTATCGTGGTTTTCTGTATATAGTCAAAAGCCAGTGGTACGAAAACCATTCTCATTTAGACATGCCATCGCGGGATTAAAGAAACAACCCTCTAGAATTTAAAAGCTACTGAAACATCTCGCAAAACTCGAGAGTCCCATCTGTTATTACTCTCATGGAAGCACAGCTTTGATCAGTTACTACTCTCCACAAACACGTTGCCTTTTTCAGTTTTTCTTTTCGCGGCACATAAAAAGGTCAATAATTTTCATGAGCCTACGATTCTCCTCAGTGATTGAGGATTATGATTCTGGAGAGAAGATGGCAGTCTTAACTGCAACTTCATATTTTCAGGTATATGGGCATATTATTGCTCGACTGCTATCATATTATCTTCAGTGTGGGACGGTCTCCATTTCCGATTAAAGACGTCCCTTTCTACTACTTGCCGAGGCCATAACTTCTCATCGATTACCTCGAGCAATTCTTGCAAGCCTACTCCAGTTACCGCAGATGTTTTGACACAATGAATGGACACTTGTTGAGATCGAGAACCTTTAGCAGCAGTCCTCCAGTCCCAAGAGACCTCTTTTAGTTGACCATCTGTAGTCTTGCATCCCACAGAGCAACATAAGTTTTCTTCTTCGTCATTGGAGATCCAACCATCGGAGTGATCACCTTGCTTATCATGAATGACCTCTTCAAAATCTCCCGACAGCTCAGCCTTTTCAACTTCATCGTGTACATCAACATCCTTCCCAGACAACTGGTCAAATGCAATGTCATTGTCTTCTCCTGAGGAACTACTGACGTAATCTTCACCATTAGTTTTACTTTCATCAAATTCATCTACTTGAAGATCAACCTACGAAAAAATTTGGGACAAAGAATCAATGCATCTTTACTATAGCCTCATCATTTCCAATCTTTCCTATATCTTTTTCCAGGATATAATTTTCCTACTAAATTAACGACATATTTTTCTTATTTCCTTTCTTTTAATTATTTTTTGTGCATTGGGAGAGGGATTTGAGTTCTTGTGTGTGTGTGTGTGTGTGTTAGAGAGGGGGGGGGGGGGGGNTAGGTAACATTGGTGTTCTCTGGGAATGTAATCGGATTTTCGGATTTTTAGGGTCACCTAAGTGTGGCCAATAGCAAATAGCAGCAAACTTCTAAACCGGCCTTTTGGTCCGTCGACGAGTATTAAAAATTACTGGTTTCCCTCTTTATTTATTTAGTCCTTGTTTGATACACACTAAAAATTTTCTTTCTTATTTTTCTATTCATTTTCAACCACACATTAAATTTTAGCTAGTGTTTGTCCTTTTTATTTTATTTAATGTAGATAGATGCACTTGAGTAGAGATAAGATATTATCCCGTGTTGTATTTGAATCACCTTAATAATAGCTCGTTTGGTAGGGCTACTAATCAGATTAAAATTGAAAATATGGCCGTTGTTGGGTCCCACTCGCCTAATAAAAGTCAACAATAACGGCTAATTTTTCAATTTTAATCTCTATCAAACACACTCTAATTCTGGAATGAGGCCTCACGAGCTAGGATTTAGTCTTAGGTTCTTACTACGTCGTACTCCCTGTTTATAGACGGGATAATTTCTTTTCTATTTTGTTAGCTTGAGGGAAGGCCTAACCCCCTCCTAAGTTTGTACTACTTTATTTATGCTGTCAATAAAATATGCCACCATGTGTGGTTTTAATTACAAAAAAAAAATAGGAAAATTGTTAAGAACATACCACAAGAAGGTCGGCTTCAACCACCTCTTCCAACGTTGCATGAAATGCTTCTATTAGCTGCCAAAAAAAAGAAAGAAAAATTGATCATTTTGAGGCTAAAGTGTCAATAGTTCAGAAAGATCTGCCATATAACTTTTAGATACCTGAACAGGCAAATCTGATATAAATCCAACAGTATCACTGAGAAGCACTTTCCTCCTGAGCATCAATAATATAATCAAATGACCAAACGAGAAAATATAAATTACGGGTAGAAACGGCCGAGAAAAAGTGTTCATACTTTTTCTTAACCAAGAACTAGCATTACCCTGATGGAAGAATAACACTGCTCAGCTTCGGATCAACTGTTGCGAATAATCTGCCAAAGGAGTTTATGTAAGAGTGCAAAAACAATTTACATGTAGAGAGTGATGAATATCGTATCAGATGTGTGTGTGTGTAAAGAGATAACGCCAAAACTGAAGCATTATTAAGAATTGGTTTTGAAATGATTCGCTACCATACCGATCGTCACAGTAAAGATATCTGTTTGAGAGTGCGCTAACTAATGTAGACTTCCCCTGGTGAAAAATTAGAAAAACGAGAGAGAAAATAAGCCTATTTGAATAGGAGCAAATTTACAATGAAAAATAAAAGAGTAATGGTATTCATGACCATTGGTGTTAAGCACTAGTCTCGGTGGCAATTACATGACATTAAATGATATAGTCATTTAAATGCAAAGTTACATAACGCATTTAATTGAACCTATAAAGTGTAGCCACCTATACTGGTGCTTAAGCACCAACGGTGTTAGATAGCATTATTCAAAATAAAATGAGTTTAAGTCCCCTACAGCATTTGTATAACCAACTACTGCAACAGTGGCAATTTCTTTTCCTTGTGAGTCTTTTTGTCTCTTGCGAGCAGCCCGTTGCAAAGCTCTTGTCCTTCTAACTTCTTTAATTTCAGATAACAACTGTTTTCGTCGATCCAAGATTCTAAAAAATTGAAGTACCCAATAAGTGATATATTTATACATGTGCAAGTCCAAAGGTTCACAAATAGAGATTTTATCCACAAAAATGTACAATAACCGGTGGGCTTTTGATTCACACGGATTAACAAATTTCCCTGAAGACACCTTAACTTAAGCAACGGTCACCCATCCCACAATAACGCATTATATATTACTTATTTCAATTCAACCTTGAGGTCCATCTTAAAAGGTCAATATTATTAAGAGGAGTAGTTTAAGTGTTTATATATTGTGTGTTTATTTCATTTTTATTCGATATGAAATTATCCCTTAACATGCCCACGCGAGCTCGTTTGAGCATATCAATCTTAAAATTTGCCTTTTCGTTTAAGTTTTAGTCGGATCAAATTGATCGTTTGAGTTTAATGAACTCTCTTATTGTTTTAGAATTTCTTCTTAAAATGTCAACATTATTAAGAGAGGTAGCTTAAGCCCTTGTATGTCGTATATTTATTCAATGTGTGATTCATCCCTTAAGAATAAGATAATACTAACAACCTAATAAGGCCTATTGAAACTTTATTGATCTCATTGACAACCTTTAACTGAAAGAACCCCGACACAGATAAGGTAAAATTTCAGTCCTTACATGCCTACCATACGAAAACTAATACAAGATAATCGACCTGGCACATACATGAACAAGCTTCTTACTAGAATTCATCTTCATATAGAAAAGTCACACATTTACCCCCTATATTGAAAATGCTTATAAGTGAAAAACAGGGAATAATGAAATATAACCCCATATGATGCAGTCAATAATTTGCTTTAAGTTCCACTAATCAAGTCCATATCATAGGAAAAATAAACATCTAATAACAAAACATGCAAATAATCCCCAAAAATTTCAGAATAATAATTCATGCATGTTTATTAGCAATTGCAAACCTTCGTCGTTGAAGCTGAAGTTCAGTTTCTCCGGCACCACTGATAAAACCACGTCCTCCACTTCCTCTCCTGCAATCATTATTGTATGCATGAGAACCCCCTAAATTGAGCAATCCTAGTTGCTTCTTAAACCTCTTTTTTAGCTCTATTCATAAATCTTCCTAAACCTATACATTACTTGAAAAGAGAATTAAGCATGCAAAATAATTCCTTAAAATAACGTATTTTCCCAGAAGCAGTTGAGAACTTCACCACTGGGAACATCATGCAAATACTCACCCTCTGGCACTAACAACTTCTGCTTCCCCAATCCCACCAAAGGTATAACGCCCATCAGATCCACGCACACGAACAAGCCTGCTCCTCTTGTACATTAGAGCTGCTAACTCAGCCTGTATGTTGATAAAGGATATAAAATATTTTTAGCCCTTTAAAACCATAAATTTGCCAAACTAAAAGGAATGCAATGAAATTGCAGATAACCTGTAGTTTTGCTTCCTTTGTCTGAGCATGAGCATTAAATATCTCTATTATGAGACCTACACGGTCCAAAACAGGTTTGCCCCAGGCCCTCTGTGAAAGAATGTATACAAGGAATAAATACAACCATTAACATCCAGGAAAGTCCATAACAAAGAAGGTAAAAGGGCATGAAATTATTCACGAAAAGCAACCAATATAGTAAACTTGCCTCCAAATTTCGCTGCTGAATACCAGCGAGAATAGCATTTACAAAAATAGCATCCACTCCATCCTGTAAATAGAGTAAAAAATCAGAGCAGAAATCATCCAGATCGTTTGCTACCACTTTCCACCGAAATTTAACAAGAGAATTGATTTCCAAGTTCAGACACGAATCCTCTACCTTGGATTCTAAAGCATTTAAATGGCATTTGACATTGTTCACCGTCCCGGCTCCAAAAAGTGTATCTGCGATATAAACACCTTTTATTATATCCAACAACATTTCGTCGAAAAGAGATAAGCAATGTAGGCATATATGACTTCCATCATGATGATCCCAATGAATGCCATTGTAATGTCTTTTAGTCTTCAAGACATGATCCAAATTAGTCTATTTTGAATTCCACAGGCTAAAGAGGAAGATTTCATAGCTCTTATTGAGAGAGTCCTCACTTCGCACTTGTAGTCTTATTATTAATAACTCAACAAGAATAACCGCAACAGTTGAGCATAATATCATCGCGTCTATCTATTCCAGTTATATGCTTTTAGTTTCGTGCAGTTTATCTATCTTTTTCATTGGGTTTCCTCTCCACTATTATTCTTATTCCAATTTTCCTCATACATAGCATAGACAAAACATGCTCCTCAATAAAGCTAAATTTGTAGATAGTGCATTCGTTAAACCAAGCTAGAATTTCAACTGATTTACATTGTAAAAAATATCTAAATATTCGTTACGAATAGGAAATCGAAGGAAACTGCAATACATTAATCCTTTCCTAAAACAAACTGGGATTACCTGTGCACACCGACATAAAAAATCAAAAAACATTCAAGAAAATCAAAATAAAATAAAAAACCAACCTGCACGAGGTGCCCTGGCAGTGGGGTTCTGAACAACAAGATGAGGAGGCATTTCTTTGGCCAAGAACTCGGTGTCGTAATACCCATCTCGTTGTTCATCAAGAGAATTCGCCAAATTTAATGCTTCATGAAGCTTAGCTTGCAAAGAAGAGTCGGGCCGAAGCCTCGGCTGGACAACGAAAATTCTCGGCGGGCCATCAGGATCCGTGTTAAATTCATCATCACCATTGTTAAAGTCACAATCTTTGCGATGTCTTCTGTGTAAAACAGGTGAGTTTGAAAAGAAACACGAAAGGGGATGTGGAATTAGGGAAGGGTTTATTGGGGTTTGATGGGATTTCTGGGTGAGTGAAGAACGCAAAAGAGAGATCGTCTTAAGCATTTGATGTCTCTTTTGATAAAAACTTTGTTAGATTCTTGATGACACAAAGTAGTTTCGATCGGCGCCAGTATACATTTTTCATTTACCGGAGTTATTAATATTGTTATTTGAATTAACCAAAAAATAAATAAAATTGAATTTAGTTTTACTAAAAAATATATTTTTTTATGAATTTTGAATTTGCAGGTAACTATTAGTCACAAGTAGATCAAACGGGGCCTAAATATAAGAATATATTTTCCGTGCATCGATTTAAAAAACCAATACAAAGATTTTCATTTGATATATATATAGTTCTTGTTTTGTACACATTAAAATTTTCATTCTCATTTTTCTACTCATTTTTAACCACTACATTCTTCAATAAAATAATATTTTTTATCACATCAATAATTTTTCTTTCTTTTTCAATCACACACTTTTTAATAAAATAATATTCTTCCAAAATAATGTGGCTCAAACACACTCATATGTGAATGAGAGGATATGATGATGATCAAGACAGACCGCATATTTCGACCAGTAGGGTTGCAACTATTACATCTTTAATATAAAATAGTGTCAATATCTTATTCTACGATCATGGAAAATTTGTTTTTCGATCAATATAAAAAATAGCCCTATCTTGTATCATCGATCGAAGGCCTTAATACATTGCTCAAAATATAATGCAACTCATTTTCATATAATAAATAAAACATTATTTATTCAATATCATTTGTCTTATTATAATAAAATTCTATTGATTTTGAACATATGTCTATTTCTATCACAGTCTACTAATATTAATTATCATAAAAAATATTATCGAAGAAAGTCAAGTCGACGATCACTTTGTGAAGAAGAGCATCTAGATAATGAGTCTTACATTTCATTATTGAAAAGTGCTATTCTCTATTGCATGTTCGTGGACTTGCATCTTGCCAAAATTTCATGGTATTGTTCAAACTAATACGAGGAGGAATATGGTTGGTTGTTAATTTGCTATGTCAAATTCATAATTATGTTTTGCTTTAAAATACATGGATTCCATTTTACGCCTACGTGGTTTAATTATTCGTTACCGCAACGAGCCAAGGACGTGGATTTAATGATCTTCTTGTTCTACGTATCAATATGTAGTTTGATCAAATCCCCCTTGTGGAAGCAGACAAATAATATGAATATAATATATATTTTTTTTTTATCACGAGTCAATATGATATTTTAGTTATAAAATTTCAAGATGTAATGACTCATTTGTCAAGAAGGTAGAATAAGAATAGTTTCTACACGTGCCCGAGGCACATCCGAGATGGTAAAGACNTATTAAACGAGTGAGAGTTAATAACGGTGATATTTTCAATTTTAGCCCAACATATTTTTTTCATTTTCATTTTTCTACTCATTTTAAACCACATATTCTTCAATAAAATAATATTTTTCATCACATCAATAACTTTTTCTTCTTTTTCAACCACATATTCCCCATCACATCAACAAAAAAAATACATTCTTTTAAAAATAATGTGCACCAAACGGGCTTTAATTTGATTTCAAGACTTTATTGTTGAGTCATGTTTCGATGCTACTCAGTTGACACCGAAACATTTGACTCAATCCAACACTGACACAACTAAGTTGAAAGTACTTGACCGACGTAGTTAGGATATTATCAACACCCACAAACTACTTCACTCCTGGTAGGAAGAAAAGAAAACTACGGAACGGAGGCAACAGCTGAGTAAAGAACAGGTTGCGTTCACCAGTTGGCAATGGAAAATCTACGTAAATCTACAACTATGGGATTCACATAGCGGTTAATCTGTTCACCTATGACCCAACCCTCTCCCTTAAGACAACCACCACCTAGATTCCGCCCACAACTTTTCCTTTTCAACAAATTCAACTCACAACATTGTTTTTCCAACTCTGTATTCAAATTTTTTTTTCCCAGATGGCCGGAAAAGAAGACCCACGACCGGAAGTTTATATACGGGTCCACTCGCGGCGAGGGGCCTATACAATCCATCTAGTGGAAGCGGATACGCCGCCAGTCACCGCCACTTCCGCCTCCCCAAGTCCTAATATTGTTTCTTACAGAGAAGTAAAGCATTTCAAGAAATGGGTGACCTGGTTGATACCTTCCTTTGTTGTCCTCAATACAGTAATGTTTGTTATAACCATGTATGTTAATAATTGTCCCAATAATTCGGTATCTTGCGTTGCTGGGTTTTTGGGGAGATTCTCCTTTCAGCCCTTCAAAGAAAATCCTCTCCTTGGCCCTTCTTCATCTGCGTAAGACTCTTCTTTCTTTTGTTTTTGAAGTTTCAAGTTGCTTTCGTTTGTGCCCTTTTGTTCTTAGGACTTCGTAATGAACTTTGGCGAATGTTTTAGGCACTACTAATTACTAACTGAATTGTTGCGAAACAATTAACTGGAATGAGAATGTTAAGTTTTTGGATTTACTTTAACTTACTTTGCAAATGTAATGAAATTTTATAATACTACTGGTACTTTTCCAAATCGATAACAGCAAGGATATGAGTTTGAGTTGAATAGAGAGGTGAAACAAGATTTATGCTGTTACGCGGAAAATGAAAATAGTTGTAATGATCTCGGTTGAGCTGAGTAATGATTGATGCGTCCTCTTGTACTTCCTGATTGCATATGCTGCTGGTTTTCTGGTTTAATGGGAGGAAAGGGTAAACTGTTGAAGTTGATTCACAAATCAAGTAGTATATATATGATAATAAACATTTGTCTAACTAGGTTTAAATGTATAGTTCTGAAGGGATTTTAATGTTCCTAGCGCAATAGAGAGCAGCAGTTTAATATTTTGCACACTGAAGGCATCAAAAGTATTAGAAGATAGACATTAAAGGGTGAAGTTATTGAAGTTGATTTCCGAATCAAGTATGCTTATATGGTACCAAACATTTGTTTAACTAGGTTTAAATGGACTAGAGAGAGAGAGAGAAGCAATTTTATATTTTGCACATTGAAGGCATCAAAAGTATTAGAAAAGAGGCATTAAAGGATGAAATCAAACCAGGAGAGAAGGGTGCTATGGAAAATTTGGTGTATGTGTCAAACATGTTAGGCTCATTTACATAGTGGAAACTACCTCAGCTTGTCCATTTTTATACGAGGTGGACCACTTGTGTTTATGTATATATTAGTGGATCTTTTTACATCTGATTTATCTCTTTTGAGTATGTATTGCACAGTTCACTACCACATCGAAGCTAAGTGCGTCCTATGTTAATGAAGTAGAGCTATAGATGATCTATGACCATAAATTGCTATTCGTGCAAGATGGAATGATTCTGTGAATTGCTTCTAAAACACATTCACCCTCTTTTTTTAGGTTAGAGAAGATGGGTGCTTTAGATGTGAGTAAAGTGGTCCACAAACATGAAGGATGGCGCCTCATCACTTGTATGTGGTTACATGGTGGAGTTTTTCATTTACTAGCCAACATGCTGAGCCTGTTAGTTATTGGCATTCGGCTTGAGCAAGGATTCGGGTTTGGTATGTAACATGCTGCACAGTCCAGAGTTTTGAATATGTTATGCACTTTATTTCTAACAATATATTTATGTAATTTTGCATTACTTTAGCTAGAATAGTTACTATTGATTTACACATAAATGCATATTATGATCTTTAACGCGAAGGTTAGTGCTATAATTATCGCTTATAACCAATAGTGATTATGGAATATGCCATCTGGAATGTTTGTATTACCTTGTGGGCTCTCTTTAGCTTAACCTTGTATTTTTTTTCTGGGGTCAAAATGTAGCCTTATTGTCTATTAAGTTGAGAACACTAACCCCCTGTTTGAGCCACATTTTTGGACCAAAATGTATTTTGGAATAGTGTTTTATTGGAGAATGTGTGGTTAAAAAATAAGAAAAAGTTTTGGTTTTATGTGTAAAATTATTTATGGGCGAATGTGTGGTGGAAAATGAATTTTGGAAAAATGAGTTTTTGAAAAAATGGAGCCAAACATATGCTAAGACTATCATTCTGTTTATGGAAGCTAAGGTCATACTAGTTTGGTATAAATTTATTATGCACTTGATTTATTGTCATTATCATTTATTTCATCCAGTATGAACGAAGGTCACAGAGGAGCATGATGAAAAGGGCATCATCAACGATCAACTTTATAATGTTTTGATTTAAGTTAACATTATTATATCGGTGATCTATAGTTTGTAGACAAGTATTGTCTTCTTTCATTTCTTTAAATTTGTGTGGTACTCAATGTCAATATGGGCAATATACACATGTATTTGTGTGTACATGGTATGTATGTTTATTTACAGGTAATTCATCGAGCCCCTTCCAACTATAGGAAGATAATAGTTGACTGCCATTTTGTATTTTCTATTTGCAGATCACAAAGACCATAAAGGAGAAAAATAAGTTCAGTTGAAATTAGGCACGAGCCTACTAGTTAGTTCAACATTCCCCTAGTGAATGTAGTTAGAAATTCTGCCCCTCCTTTCGGGTCCTCTTTCTCCACTACAACTGTACATGCCTACATAGGTAAGCCTCTCTCCATCTGTCCTTCACCTCCATCATTATGACCATTGCCCCAACTACCACCACCACATTTCCTTCTGATCCTCCCACTTCACTTTCTCCTTTGTTTCCGGCCACCTTATTTATTTGCCTTAATTAGAACTCTCACCTGCAGTTAACTTGAAGACTTTACAACCAGGCCACTATCCTCCTCTACCTCATTCCTTACCCCTAACCACTACCACTTAATACATCTATTATCTCTATGTATCCATTAACGGTATCTAAGTTTGATGTCTGCATGGGAGAATAATAATTAAAATTCAACCAAAATGAGGGGATGAAAATCGTTCATTGGGTTATTGCATAACTAACTTGATGGCATCTTGTTATATTCATTAGTTTTTGATTTTGAGTTGGATAAGATTAAGGGTGATGGTATAGTCACAATGGAGGATAATGTTGTTCTAAATAGTAATGGTTTAGGAATTTAGGTTTAATTATGGATCAGGAAAGGGGACTTGTAGAGGATATGAAACATAAGACTAAATCGGGTTGGACGAAATAGAGAAGTGTTACGGGATTACAAGGATCCTATGTGGTCAGTAGATACTCGCCAAGTTAAATGGAAAGTTCTACATAATGGTTATTGGACTAGTTATACTTTTATGTTATCGAGTGTTGGGCCATTAAAATGTCAAATTCTCATGAGACGAATGTAGCAAAAATAATGGTGTTCATGTGATCAAACTAAAATAAAGGAAATAAGAAATAAAAATATATAAAGGTAGCTTCAATTGAAAATAACTTAGTGAAGTATGAATTGGAAAGGGGAAAATATTTTATAGACCTAAAGATATTTCCATTGAAGAAGAACCACACGATCTTAGAAGAAGAGCACGTGTAAACTAGAATTGACATGGTCAGATGTAGGTAGATTTGATTTTCTTGGACCATTATGTACATGCAACGAAAAAGAATTTATGTAGTTACATTGTTTGAAAAGGTTCGATTGAGTATGTAGGTGTTTTGGTTTTTTTAGGGGAGATGTAATCCTTGTGCCGCCAGCCTTTGAACAAACTAATAAAATTATTTAAATGAAGAGGAAACTAAAAAAATGTGCTCATAATAAACCATAAACCATCTTCAAAATCCGTAATGAAACAAATTAACAAATTTAAAATTCTAATTTACAAAGAAAGATAGAAAGCAAAATATAAGTTTTCAAAGTTCTATCTACTACTAGAAGTAGAGACAACCTAGAAATCTCCTTCACTATCAGTTTCTTGTCATCCTTTATTATCACCCTTCACGTGCAATGTTGCGTTTCTCTTTTCTTCCCCTTCCATATAAAAGGCATAAAAAAAAGAAAATAAAAGAACCGTAAAATGTAGTCTATAAAGAAAGCTCAAATACTTGAGGCTAATAAAATGTGGATCTCGAGGCGTAACCCTCAGAAAACTTTTTATAACAGATGGACCCAAAGTTCATTTGAAATAAGATATATTTTTTTGTTGTTTTCTACATTTGTTTGAGTGGAAAATGATACAAAGAACTTGTTTTTATGGTTTAGATAGAGGTAGTGGCAGTGGCAGTGGCAGTGATTTTAAGAGTTGATTTCTACTGCGAATGGCATTTTGGTCTAGCACCAGTGGCTCATTATCTGCATAAGTTGTTCTGTCCTTTTCCTTTTTTATTACGTGCTTGAGTGGGGGTGTCTGGGGATCGGAGGTTGAATTGAGTGTTGGTTTAGATGGGGAGGGGGGCAAAGTTCGATGTCTAGGATGCTTTTCCTGGTGGAGTATAGTGGTGGGGAGGTTTTTTGGTGCTGATGGGCTGTGTTTGAAATGGTCACCGTCTTTTAACAGAGTTTGGATGGAAGTTGGAAGCCTAATAAATGGGTGTATTTCTTTACATACATAAGGTGGCAAGTACCATTTTCCCATGGAGGAGGCTCAATGAAAATTTCACAAAAGCATGCTTATATTTGTAGAGTAATGTTATTTATCTCCATTAGAGATGATCACCACATGATATGACATTAAATGATAAGATCAATAAAGTGAATCTCATATCTATACAATTAATTGGCCTTATCATTTCATTTCATAACGGGTGATAATCTCTAATGGAGATAAATGGTGTCTTTGTCCCCCGATAATATGTATCATAGTGGCATCAGTATTTGAGCAATACATGAAAAATGGATTTTTTTTGGTAAATGATTTAAGCTTTACTCGTGCGCCTGAGTTTTCTCTTTCTGGAATATATGTATTTGTAGTTTTTTTTTTTTTTTAAAAAAAGAACGGAGTAAAGGCTTAAGTTGCTGTATTCATTTTAACATCATGAGATTTAGATCAGGTTTCTTACTTTCTTGCCTTGTTTTCTTGTAGTACTCATTGGATTGCTTTATGTTATCTCTGGGCTTGGCGGGAGTTTATTATCTGCTCTTTTTATTCAGTCTAATATTTCTGTCGGTGCTTCTGGTGCACTTTTTGGATTACTTGGAGGGATGCTTTCAGAACTGATAACCAATTGGACCATGTATGCGAACAAGGTATGCATCTAACTGCTGTTAGGTTAGGCCTTTATGAAGTGGTGAAGCTCACTATTACCTACTTCTGAGGCTTTAACAATTTCCTACTTATTTTGTTCTTCAGGTGGCAGCTTTAGTGACCCTTGTGATTATTATTGTTGTCAATCTAGCTGTTGGAATCCTCCCGCATGTGGACAACTTTACTCATATTGGAGGATTTTTATCTGGTTTTCTTCTCGGTTTTGTGTTTCTAATCCGTCCCCAGTTTGGATGGGTTAACCAGAGATATGCTCCTGGTGGATGTTCTTCGGTATCAGCTAAACCTAAATTTAAGGCGTATCAATGCATTCTCTGGGTTCTTTCTTTGATCCTTCTCATAGTTGGGTAAGTTCCAGGTCTTCTACCTCTGTTTTTCTAAATCATTTGGATCTGCTGTTCTTTCCTTTTTCACCTTTTCTCATTTGTTGGGGTGGTCGGTGTGGGAGGCAATTTCTATTTTTTGGGAAATTCTGCTTATATAGCTTGTTACCCTGACTTCTTAAATTCCCACGTGAAGTTCTGTTTGGAACCATTATACAATTAGCTGATGAAGTTTACATAGAAGGATGTAAGATGGTGTGTGATAACAAATTCAATGCTTATAATAAATCAATGGAGGATGAAATCACTTTAACGGATGAGCTTCTAACTATTTTTACCCCCTCAATTGAGAATCCTTCTTTGACCTTTTAAAGTAAAACCGTAAATGTTTTTTTCAAGCAATATTCATCTTGATTTACTTAATGGTTCTCAAAATAATTTATTCAAAATGAACATTCAATATTACTACCACGATTTTGGAACTTTTTGCTGGTAAAATGAAGCTATCACTCTTAAATGCAATGCGATCTCAGTATAACATGTTAGAAGACCGTAGGAAAATTAGCATGGCCTAACACATGCAATATATTTGATTTTGTTGACTCTCTTGGTAGATGTAGTAATAAATCGAATGGAGTGGCAAAAAGGTTTATTGAAGCCGACCTATATTTGTTGGGAATAAGACTTAGTATTTGTTCTTCAGCTTGAGTTAAACAAGGACTCTGCTTTAGGGAAAAAGGATTATTTCTTTAAGAATTAAGTTTCTGTAACAAGACGCGTGTTCATACTTTAAGAGTGGAGCCATCACTTGATGCATGCATCCTACCTGTCATCAAGATAAGTTGTTTTACTTGGTGCTTGTTTGGGAGTGTTTTAAATTAAAATTTAAACTGAGGGTCCCAAAAAATGTGTGCATAAAAAGTGGGTAATAAGTTGTGGTCCATAGAATGTGGGGATAAAAAGTGTGTTTCACCTGCTTAAATTATAATTTAAGCTTTACCAAACATGCACTTTTGTATTGCAACTTAAACCATTCGTCATGGATTCAGCTGGGATCTTCAAGCATTTTTGACATTGTCTGAACTCATGTGGAGGAAAAAAAAAAATCAATTTTAAGCGACAAAATTATGCCTAGTCTAATACAAGAATGATATAGACTTAATCCTGTTACAACTATTGAATCATTTACTGGAATTTCACTACTCCTTGTGTCTCCACAGTTTGCTTATCAGAATTTCGCATTTCAATTGTGTTATTAGACGCTGATTGTTTCTCTCCGACTTAAGATTTGTGTTGATTTTGATAGATTCACTGTTGGCCTGGTATTGCTTCTTCGAGGAGTAGATTTGAATGATCACTGCTCATGGTGCCACTATCTGAGTTGTGTTCCAACTTCAAGGTGGAGCTGCAATACTCAGCCTGTTTCATGCATGGTGAGGAATTGTGAATTTACATTTTCGTTTTATGCGTTCAATAGTATTTGTATCATCTCCCAAAAAATTCTTACGAGTGAGCGGAATCATGTGGACAATTACATGCATGAAAGTGAACACACACCAGAAAGAAGGATATTGCTTTTAACTTTTGTTACATAGGGGTTGAATATGCACTAAAGTGATCCAATTTCTGGCAATTTGACATAGTTATTCTGAATAAGCGGACCAGAGTACACATGACATTCACTTTAAAATTGGGTTAATCCTTACTCTAGTTTGATGAAAGTTGAAAATGTCTCTCCGTACATTTCTTCATTTATTTGCCTTTGAAATCTGATGAAATGATTTTTCAAAATTTGTCAATTTTACAGTTGGAGCAAACGGGAACAGGTCAATATACTTTAACGTGCTCAAATAATGGGAGAAGTAGGTCGTATTCTTTGCTGAGTCCAACCACCTCGCAGGTCCAGGGGCTATGCGCACAGCTTTGTCGATTATAAAAACACTTGTCTGGATTCAATTGAGATATATACACATGTATAGTTGAAGATCTAAATTTGCTTTATACTATCAGTTTGTCACTAATTATTTATTTGTTCACTGTGCATGAGTTTGATAGATTGTGAAATTTTTTTGACTGGCACGTACATTCTTTGCACAATATCCCGTAGTAGAACTAACATTTGTACTATTGGTTTTGAATGTGGGGAGAGCCAAGATTGTCTGTCCACGACTGATGAATGCATCGATTATTGAACATGGCCCCAATCTGCAGTTAATGCATCGTCGTATTTGAGATGCCTTTCACACATTCTTGTCGTCACTTTGAAAAAAAACTAAAATAATGAGAAAGAAAGCCCATATCCCAATGGGATACCTGGATTCAACAATCACATGGCATGATTATGAATGATGCTGGATCAAATTTCTGCCGACAACGAAACCCAACAATGCACACTTGCCACTGTGAAAACTCGGTTGATATAGATTAATGTTATTTGTGGTTGTTCACTATCGTAGTCGTCATGTAGGGTGCATGAAATCACTATCACATGTCACGTAGGACGACTATGATAGTGAACGACTACAAATAGCATTATTCTATAGATTATTGAACTAATTGAATAAAGAATTGGTCTGACATAAGTTTTTCACATGAACAAAAATATGGCATCAAACCGTTATACATTTTCTTCTTGATGAATGTATCCAACTATTTCTTCTAAATAGAATCATTCATAAATCGACAAGAGTAGTATAGTAGGATTGACTGGATCCATCCTTGCTATTGATTGTATAGTAGCTCTAGATTAACAATGCTAAAAGAATAACTAGCAAATGGGCCTGCGTATCGTGACAGAAATTTTGATAAAAGTTTAAATCGATTATGATGAAAATGTGTTGAAAAGTTGATAATGTTGTGAGCCTCGTGAAATATGTGGTTAAAATTGAAATTTAACAAGTTGAAAAGTTAATAAAATTTAATAAAAGATTTATCAAACAAGCTCAAAATACGGATTTTCTCAGTCGATGAATTATTATTTTTGTCTTCGTGCTTCAACTTTACTATGAAAGTTGCCCCCACCACGATCTTCATTTCCATGAGAGACGCAAGTCAAGATCTTGAAAGCTTTTGAAATGTATAGTATTTTCTGTAGAAAACTGAAAAAGGCCTCATTATCATACAGGTTTGGGGACCCAACTATCATATTCATATGGTTGAATAGTGTCTTGTCTGAGATGTTATAATTTGAGTGGGAGCCAGCTAAACGAGATATCTCAACTCTATGGACAACACGGGGATGAAATAGAACAACCAATAAATTTTGTCATTAACGTACAAGCATTCCTTAGTAGTATCTTAGAATGCTTTTATTTATAAGTTTGTTTGAATTAAATGAATATAATGTCACATCAAATACACGTTATTGTCTAGTGATTACATGAAGAAACAAAAAATGGATAGAGAAAAGATGCGTCGACTCCTTTCTCTATCATAAAATCACTTCAAGTGGTTGGCGTATTTAGCCCGATCGTTGCTTAGACAAGTGATCCGAGTGAGCCATGCAATGTAGTAAACAATACATATCATGTAATTCACACCGGTTATGGAGTAAAGGGAAGCGTACCGACTTCTTAATTGATCAATTTGGCCACTTTCCATACATTATCTTGGCTTAGGAGTTCAGCAAGGTTTTTGAAATTTTAGAGAGATCAAATATAATGGCAATCACCAACTACACATATTTTCGCTGATGTAAATTGGGACCCAGTGGCGAATTCAACCAACAGAGAACGCCACCCTAGCCTTGTTTGATTTGATATCCTCATACTGCTAGTCGTTGTTCTTCCAGCTAACGATGGTCAACTGAAAGTGAAGAAAGATTAATGCAAGCGACATAGTTAATCAAGCAGCTATCGAGAGCCGAAGTGCTGATTCCACCTAGTGGCGAATTCATCCAACAGAGAAAGCAACCCTAGCCTTTTTTGATTTGATTTCCTCATACTGCTAGTTATTGTTCTTCCCACTAACGAGTTTTTCTGCATCTTAGTGTAGTTCGTAATCATGCTTTATACTTACAGATGTGAATCATGTGATTGTACATCAAGTACCACGTATCTTGTTTTGCTTAAACAAGAATTGTTGAAAATTGGTTGTCCAAATTCTCAATACAATGTACCCTTCTATGGGGAATATTATTTACAATAAAATAATTACAATGAATAGGAAAGATTGAGAAATCAAAATTATGTGCACATAGTGGGGTCGAGATTGATTGAATAAATCCCGATTCAAATAAAAGTCGATGTAGCCAAATATTTTCAAACAAACGAAGAATATAGTCCTACGTTCTACTTCAATAGAAGATTTGGAGACTCTATATTATGTTTTGCATTCCATGAAATTAAAGAATCAACAGGATACGTACACCAACATATAATGGAGTGACGTGAATGGGGACATTCACCCAATCTACATCATTGTAAGCTTTCAGATCAAGAGAAGATCCAACTTAATAGAATAACTTACATTTAGAAGTTCCAAGTAAATATCGAATTAGTTTTTTAATATCTGATAGATGGATGGCTATGCTCAACTTTGAGTCGTCCTATCGATGCCTGCACTGTGCTTAAATTCGTTTTTAAAAATAAAAAAAAATAAAAAAATCGAACAGTCCTTAAATGGGCCGACTAAATGGCCCAGCCAGAATCTAATACCTTACCCTGTAAACTTAACCCGTACCCAATAAAAAATGAAATGAAGGAACGAAGCAGCTCCGGTTCTTCAAGAATCAAGACCCGACGTCACTCAACTCCAGCCGGCAAACTTCACCCTTCCAGCTCCAATTCCAAAGTCTCCAAGCTATTTAGCCATATGTTTAATAAAAGATTATAATTTTTAGATTTTTATCGAAATCAAAGTCAAAAATTAATTTTAACCATATATTTCATGGGATCCACAATTTTTCAATCACACATTTTGTTGATTTTTATCAAAATTTACTAAAAATCTAATTTTAATCTCCATCAAACAACGACTTAATTTATAATTAGGTTTCTTTGCTTTTCGCCATTCTGTATTGTTTTTTAACAATTTGCAAATTACTTATGTATTGTTAAGGTAAATAAATTATTTTTATTATTTCTATTTTCTGCCATCTGAATCTTTATTTTATTATCTTTTGAAAATTGGAATAATGAATTTGGGCATTTATTATGTTTAAAGTTTATCATGTTTACTTGTCTAGAAACTACATTCTCTTGTAAATGTTGAAATTTGCACATGATTTTATTTGCGTAATATCTTCATTCAACGGGATTTTTATTTGCTTTATCACTCACACTTTGAGATCAAAAACTATCTTCATACAATACCAAATTGATTTGATCGAGACCGATTTCAATTTCGATTTCACTTTTGGGTTTGGCTCCATATCTACACACGCCGACGACTTCGACCAGCAAAATCGTCCATTCTGGAATAATTTCCTGTCCCTGAATCGGGAGCAATATTAGGAAGTAGAAATTAATACTATAAAATCTATTCTAAAACATTATTTGAATTGGAAAAACATTTGGTCAATAAAAAACTCTTATCATAAAAGTCAAATGCAAATTAATTAGCATGATTAATTAAAATATTTATTTTTTTAATTAAGTAAAGCCTTTAAATATATACTCTCATATTAGAAATATTTGCTAAGTGGTACGGAAACATATGGAATCAGAAGTACATTACTCTCCTTAAAAAAGAAATTTTGACAACTCCATTGATTAAAAAAATGTTTCTCAAGAAATAATTAGCATTAATTTATCTAATCTATGATTACCGACTTAATTAGAAAGCAATATGCTGCAATGAATTAGACGACCATCACACATTAACATAATTTAAATTTAATTAATCACTCAGAACGGCATTAAATGTTTTATCTTTTTACGAGATTATATGCATTCTATACCCTTCACAACTAAGAGTAAATTCTTCGAAACGTGACTAGTTACCGTACTACTAATGAATGTCACTATAAATGGATCGACTCGAAATTCGAGTTAATTGTATGACTACCCTATCAAATTCTAAGTCGTAAATTAAGGGTCGATTTATAGTCGTACGCATAAGCGTTAATCTAAAAAAGTTAGATTCGTTGCATATCCTTACACTTTTCTTAAAAATGTGTCGAACAATAATCATGTAATTTCATGTGATTTTGGATCCCAAGAAACGATATACAAAAAGTCAAAGCCGTATGGTCCAATTCAAATCATAGCATTTCTTAAAACTTGTGCTTCTATTGTATTTTAACTAAAATCCATGTTTAATTAGCGTTTAAATGACAAAAAGTGTATGCCTAAGTCAAAGGTTTGTCTTATTCACTCTATAAAAGTAAAGCAAGTTTTGTATAATTATTCTTAACGCGTTCAAAAATAGATTCTTAATCTCAAAATGAGATTTTGAGTTTTCTAAAACTTTGTTAAACGGATCCTTATTATTCAAAAAATGAGAAAATCTCCCTCTCGACCAAAGGCACCGACCCCCTAAAGTGAACAGCTTTGCTACATAGACACGATCAATGACACGATTTTTTTTTCGAGGGAGACACGTATCGTTATTTTATTGGACAATTAGAAAAAGAAGGACCCATACAACATATGATTTTAAGCCCATGTCAATTAACCATGTGCAAGCAGCATTATTGTAACGTGAAAGTATTAAAATTGGTCACCGTGGGAGATAAAAATTAATGTGCTGGTGAAAACAATTAACGTTCACATGTGTACACGCGTACACAAAAGGGACAATATAGGTGCAATCTTAATTGGTGACATGTTCACATGTCTTGCCATGGCCTAATTTGCTTTGCTGGAAAATTTGTTGACTTGGCAGATTTGCAAGATTTGGTTGGTTTAAAATGTACCCTAGGTGTTAAAAAGTGCACCTTTCCTAACTGTATCAACCCCCTTGCTTAAATGGTCTAGCAATTTGATGAGTTTGATTAATTAATATGTTTACATTATTATACTCACATTGCTATAAGAATTTTGGGAAAAGAGGTAGATGGAAATGAAAGCAATAGATGTATGTCTACTCCTGACTGGAAAGATGTGATGAATTTTTTTTAAAAATATTGCATATTTGAGTTTTTCCAATTAAAATCAAGATTAATGTAGAGTAATATTGAGATTTGACAATCCTTTGATGACATAGCTATGTTGTGAATTTCAAAAAATTAATTTGTATACTCAAAATGTGAGGTTCTTTCTCGTCAACGAGTATATTTGTAAGTAATGTATGGCAAACTTTTTAAAATCTGAAAGATCAAATTAATGCTATCAATTTTAGACACCCGAGATCGAGTCGTGTAAGCGTGAGCAGGCCTTGAGCTCAGGTCGTGTCCACAAACAAGACTTGGCTTGGTCCTTTGGCAAGTGTGGACACAAGCCGAGCCCTGTTTGTAAAATTGAGCTCAGCTTATTTGACCCTTTTTTTAACATTTCCAAGTTTCTTAACATTGATCAATATAAGTGGAGTGGGATGCAGTCTAATTAAACATGGATTAAGTCAATTAAATTGTCACTTTAATAATTGCAAATTGACAAAAAAGGGCGGGGGGGTTGTCCCACTGGCTCCGCCCATGAAGAGGGCAAGTTTAGTGAAAAGAAAGAAAAAGGCAGAAGCACACGGTTGTGTGATTTGTTGATGAGACGCCAAAGAAAATGGAAGATAAAACGGAAAAAGGAAGTGTTTCGCGGGTTTTGTCGCTAATAATTAAAAAAAGATCAGACGATTATGTAAGGAACAGATCTCTTGAAACAAAATCTCAAAAATGGATGTTTTATTGGTGAAGACTTACAATCGGAAACAAACAGAATGCCTCCAAGTGACGCAAGCACA
>CAIGRF010380378.1:0-17741 GCA_903798235.1 Fraxinus ornus | reverse complement strand
AAATGTTTGAAAAATATTGACATATTCAATGTTTTGTGAGTATATCTATAATATATTAAATATTACATTAAGTGAGAGTCATTTTTGGACGATTTTAATCCCGCTACAATTCAATTATTTCAATAATACCTTACTTTTATTTTTTAATATTTAATAAATGCAATAAAATTATTGTCATGTGTAATTTTCGTGTTATTAATTTTCAATTAATTCAAATTCAAATTAATTTAGATTCAATGATTTTTGATCTACATAAATCTAGAGTTATTGGGTTCTGAGATTACTGTTTTCTTCTCTTAAATTTCTATCCTAAATTTTATTTTATTTAGTTCGTTTGAGACTCGCCAAATCCTCCCAACAAATTGGTATCAAATATTACCTTTACAACACTTATAAAGTATTTCAAAAAAACATACAATACACGTTCAACTATGGCTAGTAGTGATAGATATCAGAAGCAATTATTGTAATGTGGTATCGGAATTATATGATTTAAGTAAATCGAAATTTGTGATCATTTGTGTAGTCAACTTTACAGCTTATATTTTTATTTTTATTTTAAATTGAGAGCGAATTATGCTTCTACTACATTTGTGGTTAACACCATTTTTGACATCCTACCTATGTGTCGAAAATCTAGTCATTGATTGAGAAAAGTGTTGTTAAAATCAATATACAAAAATTTGTCAACTCATATGATGTCAAACTTTATGTAAAATACGATGTACATGTAATATGATTGTTGTTAGGATATAAACCAACCAAACCCAAAATCAATGATTCTGATTCCAGTTTGGTTCTAGTGATTACATTGGAACAGAATGATTCTATTTACAAAATATTCAAAATTTAATCAGCGACTTTGATGCTTGAAATACTCGATTTAATGTTCTTTGTTACAAATTTCAAACTGGCTAAATATACTCAAGCCACATTTTTAATACTTACATCATATTTTAATTGCACGAGAGGTTTATAATATTTACTCAATATTACATTTACGTTTTCAAATTTTTTTCGTCATGTTTTTATTCTCGAACTAAAACAAGTTGCCCGCAATAACTATTTTTGTCCAAAACTTTCGGCAATGAAAAGTTAAAAGACTTATTTGGCTCTCTTAAAATAAATTTAATTATGCAATTATGCAAAGTCATTTTAAATTCAGTCTCCGCACGTAATTTTCATAATCTTTTTATATAGAAATAGATGCAATATATTAATGGGAAGAATGTGGAAATACAGTTTTTTTTTTCTTGCAATTTTCATCTATATTACATGGATCATTACTTTAATAATCCATACTCGAAAAATAAATAAGGAGGTCTTGCTTTATTGAGGAAAAAAAAATAACTTTGCGACAGAAACAGATGGGGAAAGGGTTTATGATTTTCTTCAATGGGAACTTTCATTTCTACCTGTTAGCCATGTAACGGAAATTGAAGTCAAAAGTCGACGTGGAACATGATCACGAAGAGTCCAACTTGACGTTTACCTTTCTAATTCACTCCATTTATTGTATATTATTGGAATTGGACATGTCATTTAATTACATTTTAGCGTCCGTAGGATTTGAATAGGGAAATTTAAAGCTGGTAAATTAATGGTTTCCTCACAAGATGGCAACAAACAGTTGGGATTGGTGGTGAGTGCGTGCTGGCAGAATACAATCCATATTTCAAAGACCAATCCCAAAATCAGGTCCTTCCTGGCCAATGGTAAGATTAGTAAATACAGGAGGGTGAACCATATTAATGAGCTTTCTGCAATTATTGTGGCTAATTTCTGTTTAAAAAATTCAAATATTTATTGCTTTTTTTTTTTTATCAAGAAAATGTTGTAAATATATGTAAATTAAAAGAACGACGATCAAATAAATTTGTTTTTACTACAACATACATAATCAATTGTCGGGGCATTCCAAATATCTATTAAACCAACAATTAAGTGGAGATAACACTTGTTTGTTAAAGGAGCTACATCATTTTTTAAGGTTCTGTTTTTGTTTTTGGTCCTTGAAATTGATACAAGACCGCAGATGAAGTTATATACGCGATGATATGTTTAGCAAGATTAATTACAGTTTCTCTTCGTTCTGAATATTTATTTACGTTTTTTTTTTTATTAATTTTATTAACACGTTGGAACATGTAGATGGTGAGGATGTAGGAAAGTATTGACTTTGTTGGAACGTCTTAGTATACCAACTAATTCTCGACCCTAACCTAAAAAATAAAACTTCTATTTGTATACAAATTTATTAATTAAATTAAAGTTAAACCTTAATTTCAAATGTGACTAGAATTTGTACTCCATATGACATTTAACTCTATAGAAAAAAATAAAAATAAGAATAAATGAAGCATTAACTGATGGATGATAATTAATAATTAATAATTACAGGTCATTTGCCCTATGTCTGTGTAATACTGTAAAGTATTATTCTGCCCCCACCCAGCCACACACCCACACCACCACACCCCACTTGCTATTCCCTCGCCCCATCATTTCTTTCTCGTCCATAAGAACCCACTCACCTTCCATTCAAGCCAAAACCCTTCTGTGCTCTTTCTCTCCCACACACACCACTCTATTCTTCTAATTCTAGAACTAGAATTCTAACTAAGAATGGCTTCAATGGAGTCATTGCTCTACATTGCTAGCATCCTCTGTTTTCTGACAGCTACTTACGCCAGAATCCCCGGAGTTTACACTGGCGGCCCCTGGCAAGGTGCCCACGCCACATTTTATGGCGGCAGCGACGCTTCCGGAACCATGGGTACCCACTTATTCCCTCCAACCCCTCTCATTCCACACATTCACAAATGTGTACATATGTTCCATTTTTCCTCTGTTTCTGAGTTCTCACACTCTGCCTTTATTTTTATCTTTGTTTACTTTTTGCACAAAAATCTGCTATCTGAATTTACCGATTAACCTTAAATCTCTTCATCTACGCACCATTTTTACAGATTATTAAACACAAATGTCTTGCTGATATATTTTTTCTTAAATTTTTTTTAGGTGGTGCTTGTGGGTATGGGAATCTGTACAGCCAAGGGTACGGAGTGAACACTGCAGCACTAAGCACAGCGCTATTCAACAATGGTTTGAGCTGTGGAGCCTGCTTTGAGATAAAATGTGCTGCGGACCAGGATCCCAAATGGTGCAGCGCCGGCAGCCCCTCAATTTTGGTAACTGCCACAAACTTCTGCCCACCAAACTTTGCATTGCCTAACGACAATGGCGGATGGTGCAACCCTCCTAGAACCCACTTCGACCTTGCCATGCCAATGTTCCTCAAGATCGCTGAATACCGTGCCGGCATCGTTCCTGTTAATTTCCGCAGGTAAGATCCCAAAAATCTTTCGAATCCCACTGTGCTTAAAAATTAATCAAACTCACTTTAAGTTACATATCGATTACATTATTTAGATTATCCTTTTGGGATCTTGGATTTTTTTACTGAACTTTTCGGTGCTAGTTTAAGTGCGAATCTGCTGAGGTTTTGGGGTCATTTAACGAACCATGGCTAACAGAATCCATGTTATCCTCTTTGTTGTTTCTCTCTTTTTCGGTGTTCTAATTTAATATCATATATTTAGGAAATGACGATTTTGTCCTCTTCAACTGGCCACAGCTTTTCTGACGCACTGAGGGCGTCACATGTCCTTAAATTAGTTTCTTGGTTACATTTGATACCCGTGATATATTTTGTGAGAGTGCATTATTAAAAGTAGAGAAAAAAATTTAAATTTAAATTATTTTATTTAAAAAATATATAATTAAAAATAAGCTCCTGTTTATCACCTTTTAAAATAAATTTTATTAATTCTCACACTTATTTTTAACTATATATTCATCTAACAAAATATTCTGTACTTTAATTTAAATTTTTTCTTAATTTTTAATTATATATATTCTCCAAAAAATCAATATTCAAAATATCATTTTTTTTGAAAATAATTACCACCATCAAATGGGCTAAGTTTGAAAAATAAAATTAAAATACCCGCCTCAATTCCTTTCATTATCACTACGACTTCTGCAGAATTACTGTGGCAGTGGTTGGTGGCGTTCCGCGTTAAATTTGCCAACCAAAACAGCGTTTTTATTACGGGTCATTTTCATCGGACAGAGGTATTGTAGGATGTGCCGGGGTTAAATATGGAAATGAATTTCGAATGCTTTTGGAGGGTATAATAGTAAAACAACATGGCACAATTTGCCGGGAAATCAGGATGGGACTGCTACGAAAGAAAATTTGCGGACACGTCTAATGTTGTTGTCCCACGCACCTTTGGGCCCACCACGTCCGTTAAAAGCGGCGCCGTTTAGGCGGTCCACTGTACGGGAAATACCAGCCTACTAAAAAGTGCACTAATTGAATAAAATCATTTAACATTTTATTTTTTACCATTTGGCAGAGTACCATGCAGAAAGCAGGGAGGGATCAGATTCACAATCAACGGTTTCCGTTACTTCAACTTGGTTTTGATCACTAATGTAGCGGGTGCAGGAGATATCGTGCGGCTGAGCATCAAAGGTACAAACACTCAATGGATGCCGATGAGTCGCAACTGGGGGCAAAACTGGCAATCCAATTCAGTCCTTGTTGGTCAAGCGTTGTCTTTCAGGGTCACGGCTAGTGACCGTCGTTCATCAACCTCATGGAACATTGCACCAGCCAGTTGGCAATTTGGACAGACCTTCATTGGCAAGAATTTCAGGGTTTAAAATGGAAAATTATTTCCTTTTGGCCAATTAACTTATTTTCCAAGATTTTTCCCGCCTTAGTAATTAGTGGGGAAAATAGAATAGGGAATTAGTATGGGATTAGATAAAGTGTGTTTACTTTTGGTCTTCTGTTTCTTTAGCCACTTTGGTATGGTTTTATTTTTCACTTTTACTTTTGTGTTTTTACTTTTTTAGTAGTACTGGTAAAAGAAGTCAAGAAAGCCAAGGCTGAAGCGGCTGCACGAGAAAGCAAAGCATGTAGCCCGCAGCCAGCCCTAATTATGTTGTCTCAAATTATAATTGTTATATATGGAATATTGCCTTTTCAGTTTTCAATTCATTCATTTATTTTTATCCAACATTTCATATCGTTTAATTATGTTACGAAGTTAAATTGAATATCCCTTTTATCGACCCAAGCACCACTGCACCAGCACAAACCTCAGACGAACACGAACTTCCACATCTAAGTGACTCTCTAATCACCATCAACAACTTTAATAAGGAAATTTTTATTTCGAAACTACTTCTGAAGGATAGGTGTTAGGAATATTGGGCCTAACTCCACCTAATAAAATCGGCTTATTAGGGGAGCATTGCCCTCATCTTATTAAGTGGATCATTTATATTTTCCTAAGCAATGTGAGATTCTAATACGCCCCCTCACGCACAGCGTGGACCATGCCAAACAACCGTGAACAAATCGATATTGGGTGGCACCCAACATTGCATAATTGGGTCTAGCTCTGATACCATGTTAGGAATATTAGGCCAAACTCCACCTAATAAAATTGGCTTATTAGGGGATGATTGCCCTCATCTTATTAAGTAGATCATTTATATTTTCCCAAACAATGTGAGATTCTAATAATAGGGACAAGTAAATTAGATGTTTAAAAGTTTCATAAGAGAAAAATGGACCGCTACATTTGCTGGTTGGCGGGGGATCATTTCTTCATTACATTGCCAGGAGATGCAATGTTTAATAGTAGGAGTAAGAAACTAAGTAAAATGGAGCACTACACGTCTTTATAAATTTTATGCATATTTTGGTGGAAAACTTTAAACTAGTTAATTTTGTGACCATATGTTTAATTCAGTGTTCTAAAAGACCATTTTGACACACCTAGATGCACGTCTTTTCATTTGACAAGCGATTTTTTCTCGTTTTAAAATTCAGTCCAATTTAATCGTTAAAACTTAAAAATGAAATAAGTCCAACATAAACACACTACAACCTAACCCACAAACATATTTTTTGGGTTGACGAACAAAACATTATTCGTTATTTAAAAAATAAGTATGAAATTCCTACGATACCTTGCAAATATTTATGAAGTTCATATAAATTTATAAGGTATGAGTTTTATTTATTTACTGACTATAATAATTAAAATGATTTTAAATATGGTAAAACTTCTTATTATGTCTAGGCTCATAATATTTGAAACTTGACATCGATGCCTTGTCGTTGCCACTCTTGCACCTTTTAAAACATTGGTTCAATTTGTTGAACAAAATAAGAAGATTAGAAAATTTGTTGTTTTTTTTTCCTTATATAATATTTATCAACACATCAAATAAAAATTCATTATTTAGTTATACATTGGACGACTACACTAAGCTCTTGTTTGATGGAAATTAAAATAAGAATTTTAATAGATTTTGATAAAAATTGATAAAATCCGTAGTTAAGAAGTTATGGAATTCATGCAATATATGGTTAAAATTAATTATTAACTTTGACTTTGAATAATACTCATACCAGGGCTAAGAATCTCAATTTCGAAATCATGTACAAAATCTATGCATTTGTACGGCTATTGGAAAACTCAAAACAAATTTTAATAGAAAATTCAAATCAAGGTTATGGCTTGTAAGCATTCAAATTTGTTAGGCATTTCTGATTTCACTCATTAGATAGTCAAAACGTAGGAGAGAATTGTTATTCGTGAGTTAAGTGATTTTAAAATCACAATTCACATTATTCAAGATGATCTCAATGAAACTAAAATTAAATAAATAGGTAATCTAATTTAAGGACAACTAATTCTTGTATTAAAATTGATGGTTACCATATACCCTTACTAACTTGTTATAATCAACTTGTCTCCAAACACATGTTAATAATGTCGTTGTCGTTGATGTCTGCATATTCATTACGAAATTGTTGAATCAACTAATTGTAACAATTTGAGCCTCTTGCTCGACCGTTCTCTTACCTTTTTTTTTTTTTTTTTGATGGCATATATCATCTTACCCCTCACGACTTTCTATTGCGTCCCTCAAAATTCGAACTCAATAGCTTTATTTTATGAAAAACTTATTTTTGTCAAGCATACTCCTAATTTTATTTTATTTTTGGCTAGGTCAATTATCAAAACCGAATCTAATAACTATGACTCGAATAAATAATATTGTTCTTTCATTAAAGTCATTCCTAGATAAAATAAATATCTAAACGTAAAAGTGATAGTAGAATATATCAATTATACGAGATTATTCTTGGGTACTTTTTCGTTTTTTTCCTATTTAGATTGTGTTTGGATATGTGGGATAAAAAAGTGTAAAGGAACATATGCCTTATCTCTCATGCCTTAATTAAATGCCTTTCGGTGGGAGAACAATGGTAAGAGGCTAAAAGGCCCACCTCACCTTCTATCGTCCTTGCAAGTCAAACATGGTAACACTGATTCTTTCTTTTTTTCCATATGGTCTTTGAGAATTTAGTTGTCGAGTAAACCCATAATTTATTTATTTTCATCATGGTCCTAAGCTCGATTGATGCATATTATGCAAAATCGAATGTACGCCAAAAACTTTAGTTTTAACCTTATTTAAGAAAGTTTTTATAATTATTATGCCATTTAATCTACAAACTTAAACCGTTAAGAAATAAATAAAAACTTAAATATTAAGCATGTCTCAACTACCTACATGCCACATTCATAGTGCTCTTTTAGAGGCTAAACTAGGCTAGGATCGAGGATAAAATTTCGGTCAATAAAATTTATTTAGGGTCTGTTTGAGTCAGATTTTAATCTAAATCAAAGTCAAACAATCAATATCAACTACATCTTTCATAGGTCCCCACATCTTTTCAACCACACATTTCAATTTATCACAATCCACTTAAAATTTGATTTTAATCTACACCAAACATCCTCTTAATAAAATCGACGCAAAAGTTCATGTTTAATGTATACTATATCAAACTATCTAATTTAAAAGATTAAATTGCTCGTAAAAATCAAATGGGGGATATTTTGACAAGTTGGTAGGAGGTCGTGCGAGTGTGTCAATGCATTACTGTTTAATCTTTGAATTTTCAGTGACATAGGATTCTTCTAAGGATGCCGCTGATTAGAATCTGTTTTTCGAAAAACGAATCATCTTTTGAAGAAGTGCTTCAGAAAAGAAACATAACATTTGTACATAGAAATAATAAAACAAAATGGAAATGGAAATTGAAAACTTTCACGTAGAAGTTGGAGCATCCGAAGAATATATTCTGGAGAGTGGAGACCCCAAGAAGAAGAAGAAGATCAAAAGGTACTTGTAGTGTGTAATAGAAGTTCTCTCCTCTCAGGCCATAAGATTTTTCTCTTAAAAAATACGGTAGGATGAATTTGGAAGTGAGACGAGCATGTGAGCATTGGTCAAGTATTATCAAACGTGCCCATAGATATAGAATGACATAGGAGATGACTACAAGAAGGGACGAGGATTAATAATCTGCATTTATCATCTCGTTTAATTTATTAATTATTTATTGATAATATCATTGATTTATTAAATACGATATACTTATACGCTTACTCTCGAGAAATGTGTTGAAATATTATTATTATTTTCTAAACATGGAAATTAATTCATCTGAAGCAATATAATAATTTAAAATTTAAAGAACAAAATAGTAATAGTATATGTTTCTGTTATGATATTTTTTAATTTTAGCTCCAATTTGGTACAATTAAAAAATTGATTAAAATTTAAGTCAAAGTCAATAATTAATTTTAATCTTATATTTCATGAGATTCAAAAAAATTTAATTATACAATTCATTAACTTTTATCAAAATCTATTAAAAATTTGATTTTTATATAAACCAAAAATGAACTTAATTATAATGCAACGTTTCTAGCAAAATGGTTTCAAAATAAAACATACAACTATTGGGCCAAATCCAACAGTTTATCGTTTGTGGTTGTATTGGCCCAACCCAGTGTACAGGCTATGCTTTGTGGCCTTTCGTCCATTGTTAAAATGAAAAATTCGAGGCCCATGTACTAAAAGGAGAATTGTAGTTGGATATACACACCAAAAAGAACACAAATGTAAAGCACAGCCAAGATGCAAATTTTACAACAATATTCGATATTGTGCATGAGAGTTGTCATGACTCGTTACTAGGTACTGTCACGTGGCTATCTTAACTAGACCGTGGACCTCTTGCTACATTATTCGAGGCCCATGTACATCCGATGCTTTATTATCCGAGGCCCATGTACATCCAAGGTCCTCATTCCGAGGCTCTAATATTATTTGAGGCACCTTCCTAAATCCGAGGCCCAAGTAACTCCGAGGCTCCTCAGCTAGTGACGGTCCACGTGCAAAGATTGAACTCATGATGAAAATTTTATTCGAATGATTGATATGACCTTTGTTAAAAGTGTGTTTGTGTTTTGTCTTTTCAATGTAAGAGCATTTAAAGCTTTGTTGGGTTAGGAAAATCGATGTGATGGCTATGAATTGATGAGTAGGCCCAAGAGATGAGGTCACGTGTAATCTGATTCAAAAGACTCCATTTCATTTGCCCCTGATTATGCAACTGATAATTTTCGATTGTAGATGAAGATGGCGAGGAAGATAGTTTTACCATGACTTTTCCTTTCTCCCAATTTTCGTTTGTTAACACATTAAGAGCATATTCAATAACACTCATTTTTAATTTGTTTTAGTTTAATTAATCAATTTTTATTTCAGTTTTGACTATTCTGCTAGTAACCATTATAAAAACTAACTAATGAATTGAGTTCAATTATTTATATAAATGTCATCCGTTCACTTCAAAAATGGAAAATGGGACTGTTCAATTTCATACATAAATGAAAATGAAAATTCTTTTCGGGGGCGTTGCCTCCGAACCCCCACGAGGGGGCACGATCCCTGCGCCTTTTTTCTATTTCATTTTTTTTTTTGCCAAAAAATCTATTTATTTACATTTTACACAAACTCATTCCATAATACATATAATAAATTCAAATTTTCTTCCGTGTCTTCGCATAATTTTAGTACAGCTTGTCCAAATCCTTGACTGTTATAAGTATGAAAAAAAAGCTTTATTATGCATACGTTAAGAAAAACTACCAAAAAAATGAAAGAAATATATTTTTTCCTAACGCTAACATTACCTTCATAACCACATTGCCCGTGCATTGCACCGGCAGTATACTAGTATTTATATAAATGTCATCCGTCCATGGGAAAAATCAACTCTTCAAAAATGGAAAATGGGACTGTCGTTTTTCGCTTCTGAGAAAATTGTGTCGCCAAATATATAAATTGTGGCCAACAGATCAACACGGAAAACTGTTTTGCAAGAATTGTGTCCTCTAAATTTTATTTTTTTCCCATCCCGATTTTAGACAAGCCTAAAAAATATAACTTATAATTAAAATAATTTTTTTTAGTGGCGTTTAATATTCGAATGAAAATATTAAAAGAACTATTTGTTAACTTTCGTGATATAAATAGAAAGAACTTGTTAGTCATACAAAGCAATTGACAAAACAACGCCGTCTGTGGGAATCGAACCCACGACCACGTGGTTAAAAGCCACGCGCTCTACCGGCTGAGCTAAGACGGCTTGATACTTAGATTGAGGAATAAAATTTATAATTCTACTTTGTTTTGTTTATTTTGGCCAATTAGTTCAGTAAGATAATTTAAATCACATATATTTATATAGCTTATAGTACATACACTTTGCAAACTTAAACATGAAAATTCTAGATTTGCTCTCTTTCCAGATTTCTCTATGAAGAGGTGCAACTTTGGAAATTTTACGCCAACACTAATTTATTGTCTCAAATTTCAACTGATGTGATTCCAAATATACTCGTTCATTTCTTTAGGGGCCTGTTTGAGCCAATTTTTGGTGTAAAATACATTTTGAAATAATATATTGATGAAGAATGTGTGGTTAAAAATAAGTAAAAAAAAATTTGAGCTACGAGTAATATTATTTTATTAAATAATGTGATTAAAAAGAAAAGAGAGAAAAATGTATTTAAAGACTTCATTCAAAAGATAGGGCGTTGAGCTATATATAATTCAAAAGTTTAAGTTGTTAAAAAGAGAAGAATTTAATTTCGAGGATTGGATAATAATGAAACTTTAACGATTTTTACTTCTTGTATAGAAATACATCATTAAAAAAAAATAACACGATATAAAATAAAGGAATTTATTCAACTAAACCTCATAATGGAGTACAAAAGCTTAAGAGTGAGAGTGACATACTAATATACAAATATAAGAAAAAATATTTATACACCTACTAACTTCATTTTTATATTTTTATTCTTTTTTTCTGAACAAAATACAAAGTTTTCAAACTCAAACAAAATGAAGCTCAAGCTCAAAATCCCTAGAACATTTTCCAGAGAGCAAGAAGATCACAACTGACAACTAAGATCAAGCGTAGATCACAAATTACATTGCCAAACTACTGTACATTCTCTTCAAATATGGTTTATATAGTACACGGCTACACGTATAAGGTTGTAACGGAAATTAAGTACTCCACTGAATCAAAGAGGTTATAGTTGTACCTCGTTTTACGTGTAAAGAGCAGAAGCTGATGCTCTTGGGTAAGTTGTTACTCCATGCATTTCTCCAGCACTGCTTCTGCACGAACTGGGTTGACCGTTATGGTGAGTTTGCCGGTTTGATTGGTGATTCATTTGATCATTTTTTGAAGTTTCCTGAAGCTTCTCTAAAGCAGTTACCACCTCATCCATGTTCGGCCTTGACCTGGGATCTGTGGATAGGCATTGGAGCGCAAGATGAGCGGCCTTTAGGGCCCGACCCAATGAGTATTGGCCTTGAAGACGGGCATCCAGAACACGAAGAATTCTACGCTTGTTTGTGAGGTAAGGTTTTGCCCAGTCAACCAGATTATGTTCCCCCGCTGGCTGATTCTTGTCTATTGCTTTCCTACCAGATAAAAATTCTAGCAGAACCACGCCAAAGCTGTATACATCGTTCTTGGCTGTTAAATGACCTTCAAGCAAGAGAGAAATTTATCAGATAACCGTCCATCATTCAATTAATGAACATTCATCGCAAATCAAACGAATAAAAAGAGCTCTTGGAAGCTCGAGGTTTAACATAGCACCTAGTAGCTAGAATATCACGTTGATGATAACAAATGTGGATAGCACTTGGCAGAGAAACATGAAGGATTGATCAAAATAAAGGAGAATGAATGCAAAATACAATCGTGTTGGTCAATGAATTTATGAGGAATTGAGCACGTCAAATTTACCTGTCGATAGATACTCAGGAGCAGCATATCCATAAGTACCCATAACTCTAGTAGAAACGTGACTCTTATCACCAGTTGGCCCATCCCTGGCTAACCCAAAATCAGAAAGTTTGGCATTGTACTTCTGTGTATTCAAAAGCATAAAATAGTCAGGAAGTCTTAGAATTATGTGTACAAGGGAATCCAATGACACCATAGAGCCAACACCAGTTTAGCCTTTAAAATACGTACTGAATCAAGCAGGATATTTGAAGTCTTGAAATCTCGATATATTACTTGAGTCTCAGCATTGTGAAGAAAGGCAAGTCCCCGTGCAGCACCAAGAGCAATTTTCATTCGTAGCCTCCAAGAAAGTGGCTGGAAGTAAGAACCTCCTGGTTCAACACAAAATCATTGTCAACTAAATAATGGGAGGCAATGGGTTCAGAGAAATATATACTCCTATCACGCGAAGCCAGATACGAGGTTATACTGAACTCACTCCTGAATAGATGATTCTCCATGCTACCCTTGGGCATGAACTCATAGACCAAAAGTCTGTGGTCATCCTCTAAGCAATAACCAATCAATTTTACAAGATTAGGATGACGCAACTGACCAAGATAATTGATTTCAGCCTGAAAATCCAACAGTGAAGCTTGTCAATGAAAAAGAGAAATTAAGTGCACAACAAAACATGCTGCTCCATTGTTATAATTCACTTTTTCCATCACAGCAATATGAAGCTTTACTTAAATCAGATATTAATATCTCGGAACTTATAACAGTTTCTTTATAAGATTTGTTAACTGCGTTGATTTACGTAAGTGGACATCAAGCAAAACTAAGCAATGAATAACCAAATTTTAAAGCACGTGCAGACTGACTATGCAACGATACATTTTGCAAGAATGAATGAATACTGTAATGGCATGTTTGGTAAGAGTGTACTCGACACTACTAGACACGGTATTAAAGAAGAAAAGAAGCTATAATCTCATAGATTGTACTGTCCAGGCATGTACAGTAATGTATAAGAACATGCCAGTCTTGTACAAAACACAAAAGCGACATACATGAGAAACAAAGTTAAAAAAGGAGAAAGCACATACCAACCATTCCTTGTGACCCTGTCCCCCATCTTGTCTTAGCCTCTTAACAGCAACCATCATCCCAACGCCTGGCTTTGACGCTGCAAATGAATGCTTATCAATCCATCCTTTGAAAACAGAACCAAAACCCCCTTCACCTAAGATGCTATCAGGACGGAAGTTCCTTGTGGCGGCCTTGAGATCACTGAATGAGAAGAATTTCAAGTTCGAGGACTGCAAGATCTCACCCTCAGTCCGAGGAGTCTGGGGTATTGAGGCAGATGAACCCACGCTGCTTGAATTACTCAACTCTATCCCATCTCCACTTACATTTCTAGAAGAAGTCATACCTATGTGCATCATCCAACATTTTCGAAAATTAAGATCAAGAAATCAAAATGTATACCTCGCGTGCAGATTATCAGAGCTTCCCACTGCCAACTCAATTTGCAAATGTAAAATATTAGAACTATTAAACCACTTCATCTAAAAGCTTAAAACATTAATATTTTGACTTCAACGTGCTCCCTCACATGCATGCCGCACGGATTTATTTTTTCATCAAAGGCTTGACTAGCAAAATTTTCATAAATAGGAAACAAGACTAGAACATAAAACACTTGTATGATTTACTAGTATATTGACGCATCCAAAACCTTGAGTTGTTTAAGAAGGGAGAAATTTAGTTATTTATATTTTATCTTCAAAATGAACCTTACATAAATCAAAATTTGAATCATAAAAATTCCCCCTTCAACTACACAAACCTCCTCACACGATATATGCAGTAAAAATGTATAGAAGAAATTAGTTGCCACCAATTAAAATCAATCAAGAAATAATTTACCGTGCAGCATTTGTAGTCTAAGGTATCCTATTCCCTTTGAAGGTAAATGATACAGCAAATGTAGAGGACATGAATTCTTAGTCTCAGAAAACTAAAACATCACAAAAAAAAAAAAAAAAATCACAAATTTGAATCTCTTGATTCAACCTCTCCATTTTCTCATATAGCAACCATAATTTCAATGTTTTCTCTCTTTAATTTTACATAAAGAAAGTGATTGTGGATTAAGAATATACCTGTACCAGTATGCAATGTGCTCTCGGCCTTGATTTCGTTGCTAAGGCAAATACCCATCCAATTTCAAAAAATCCCTCAAAAAAATTCAATTTCTTAGCCTGGGAAAACAAGTCACAATTCCAAAACCAACTTCAAGATGATACAAGCACAAAGTACAAACAATTTGCTTACTTCAGGTACCTAAAAACGAAATGAACTAAACTTCAACACAAACCCAAGAAAAGCTCTGCAATTCCAGATCTAATTGGAATCCTCTGAGTTTTCTTGATCTCTGTTTATGTTAGGTATTACTTATTAGCCACCTAACAAACCACCCCTTTGACTCTTTTTATGTAATATTTCTCTCTATAAAAACAGGGACAAAAAGGAACACACAGTTGCAATCTTGATGATGAACTGGTGATTTTTCCTACACGGGTCTTGTTTTTGCACTGGAAAATTATAAGGGGAAGTTGTAGATTAAAGAAAAACTGAAAGCGAAATTGGATTTTATTGAACTGGTTGCCATTTGTGGAACGTCGTTGGAAGAATCCTCCCTTTAGACCAGATTAGAATGTTGACTTGACTTTTGCAATTCATAATTGAATGATATAATTTTTAATTATTTCATAGATAGAGTTTCGACTTTCAAATTTTAGCTCTATCTGATCCTCATTTTTCAAAAAAAAAATATTTTCCTTTAAATTTATTTATAATCGCATATTTCATGAAATTCATGACTTTTATCAATTTTTATTAAAATTTACCTAAAAATTAATTTTTTAAACTTGGGCTTACTTTTTGTAGTCAAGAGATCTTGATATTTCATATCAAAATTAAAATCTCAATGTTCGTTTTTTTAGTGATCTCGCAAAAGAATGAAGATTGAGATTACTATTTTTTTTAATTGCCTCATAATGAATATATTTAATTTATATTCCATTGGGTTTAAATCAGAGATTTTTAACTTTTCTTTTTTACAGCAATAAAGTTTTGTTTCCGACAACAATTTAGAGCATCTCAATTGGCGACACTGTTGCAGTAAAAATTGTGTCAAATCATTTCAAAATGATTAAATGGTAAGGAAACCGTGAAAATATCTATTACATCATTTACACGCGATCCACAATTAGTGTAGTGCACATCTCCATCTCTATTGTATATTCTCTTATCTTCATTTTCATTTTGATCATCACTTGTACAATAATTCACGTTATTACCTTTGAGATGCTCTTAACCATTTGAATTTTTGGTTGTATTCTTACGGCCTTTTTTTGGACAAGTTTAATACACTTTTAGAAAAATATTTGGGTTTAAATTAAAATTTTCCTTTTCATTAAGTTGCTTGTTTCTAGAAAGTCTTGAGGACCTGTAAGTAAGAATACTTTTCTGCCCAATGATGGATTAATTTATTGTTAACTAGAAAAATGTTGATTTAACAATAATTAAGATAAGACAACCAGAGATATGAAACAATTTATTGGCACAAACAAAAACGTAAGTCTCAATGCTGACGTGATTAGGATAGTTCATATTGCTGCCCACACCAAATTTTGAGGGTTGTAGGGTCGAGAAATATAAGTCGGAGACGAGGTAGTTACAAAGTAAATAAGTAGGGGATTAACCTGCAAATTTCTCATAAATAATTGAAGGAATCTATTGATTTTGATTAATAAGAATTAGAACGTGCTCTATATGTGTTTTCTACTAATTAATAATTTAATAGTTAAATTCTTTAGATATATAATAAATTCACAATCTGTGTAATAACCTGAAATTTTAAAATACAGTGATCAGAAGAGACAATGCTCTTTAAATCTTTTCACTATCTATTTTTATTTTTTAAAGATGAAGAATTCTGCAAAAAATATATACACACAATCTATCATTTAGAATGAAATAAAATATATATTTTTATTTCAAAAAAATGCATAATTTAATTATTTATTTGACAATCAATATTCTCTTTTAACTAAGTCAAGCTTTGTCTCTAGTAGAAAGATTGAAGTCATCATCCAAACACTATTAGTCCTCTTGACTTTTGCAACCTGAGTGCCCTTTAGTTTTTACTTTTTAGAACACAGTAGCCCATTTACATGGATGCATCTATTACCGATTAATAAGCCTATGGGCCCATTGGGCATTTAATGTAGAATTATAAAGTCAAAATTACACCCTAACCCATCTGCCAATTCAAAAATAAGATGTAAAATTTACTTCATCAAAAATCAGGTAATAATTTAATTATTAAATATTAATAATACTATTATAAAATTAAATTAACATATACACCCACCCCACCTATCTATCCCAACACAATTTCACTCACAAACCTGCTGCGAGAACCTCATCCCCAAGTGCGTTGCGCTACCTCTGCCCAACTGGAAAATGCCGTCAGAAGAATAAATGACGCTGCTTGATTATATGTCACGCTCCTGCACTGTGCGGAAGAAAAGATGATACTACTAGGATGGGTTACGCTGCAATCGATTGCAACTTGTTTTAGGTGTTCGCCACAGTGGACACGGTCTGATTTTGGATAGCGTCGCAATCCTCTCATATAGTTGTTGTGGTGGTGGTGAAGTGTGGGACGAAGAGTGTGATCAATTATTTGGGTAATGTGAGCAATAAATAATGTGTAACCTAAAAGAATGTGTAATTCCGACTAAATTAAAAATTGTGACTCGAAATTTGATAAGTTGTGACCAATTAATTCGATAATTTGTGATTGAGAAATAATTCGTGACCAATTAACTTGATAATTTGTGATCGATGAATAAATTACAGTGTACTAAAAAGCTCGCCTAAGTTCGAAATTAGGGCAAAACGCCTCGCTTTGTGTCTAGACTTTTTTGCTCCAATTCTTTCGCATTCCCTATGCTTACTTTATTAGTTTTTTTTTTCCCATTTTTTTAAAGTCTTTTATTTGACTTTAGCTTATTCATTAATTAATTTTTTTTTTAAAAAAAGTTTTCATTTGGCTTTTTTTTCAAGTTTTTAAAAGATTTTATCTATACAAAAGTTAAATAAGATTTAAACTATGGTGCTATCTACGTTATATAATTATGATCTTGAGACTCACTATTTTGTTGCAAACTCCAAAAGCATGTATGAAATTTCTATAATCTATTAAGTGGTATTTGTCTAGTTGAAAATTGAAACAATAAAAAATATTCTAAGTTTTGCATTTCAAAAACTTGAAAATTGTATAATTGACTAATGATATGAATTATTAAGTAAATATAGTATTTTAAAATTTTAGATGTTTGATATATATTATTTTAATTATTAAATAATATTTAAAATGATTAAAAACTTAAAA